>JADNYV010000036.1:0-282607 GCA_015501055.1 Mucidula mucida
CCTTCTTTGATCCGGATGTTATTGTAACCCCATCGGACATCCATCTTTGTGAAAACCTTTGCTCCCTTCAACTTGTCGATAAGCTCCTGGATCAACGGCAAGGGATATCGGTTCTTGATTGTCATGTCGTTCAACTTCCGATAATCTTGTACTGGCCGAAGGCTTCCATCCTTCTTTTTGACAAAGAAGAAGGGGGATGCCATAGGTGAAATTGATGGCCGTATACGTCCCGTCCGTATGTTTTCTTCCAGGAACTCATCTAACGCCTTCTGCTCGGATGGACTAAGGGGATAAACCTTGCAGTCAACCGGTTTGGAACCAGGCGTAAGTTCTATCGCGTGATCCCAGGGTCTTCGCTCCGGTAACTTGTCAAAGTCCGCCTTGCTGAATACATCGGAAATTCCTCGATGTAAGGTGCAGCAGCGGATGAAGGCTGTTGTGATCTCAGCTTTTCTCCGCTTTTGCGATAGTTGTCCCAGTCCATCCAGAACAAACGCTCTCCCTCTTCCAACTTCTCTTCTACGTCTTCTCCTTCATCTTCCGGTGAGTTGTACTCGGGTAGATAGCCGCAACGGTCTGGGCATCGATCAAAGGTCAATGTTGATTCCGTCCAGTTGATGTGGGGTTGTGATATCGTAGCCAATCTAGCCCCAAAAAGATACTTGTTTTGCCGAGATTGGTGACGGCCAACTCAATCTTTTCGGCGTGATCTCCGATCTTCATCCGGACCTCCACAAAACCTTCGATTGCTCCTCCCTCGTTTAGGGTTCCATCCGCATTGTAAACAGGGAGCTTGACCGGTAACTCCTTGATCGGGAGTCCGTTCTTCTCGACGAATTCTTTATTGACACAAGAACCCGTTGCTCCACTGTCAAGAAGGGCACTCGTTTCCCATTCAGAGCCTGTGTGTACGCTCTCTATGGTTACTCGGAGTTTCATGTCCTGCCCCTTTGTTCCCCGGATGTATTTCCTCGACTTTTTCAACTCCGTCACAACTTCCACCGCAGCTTCCTTTGTCAACGCTCTGATCGCCATCATCTTCTCCTCCGTTGCTTCTCTCTCTCTCCGCTCCGGCATCCATGCTCTCAAAATTCCCACTGCTCTCGACACGTCATCCTCTCTTAGCCGTTGTGCGATCCATCAGGCGTATTTGGCTCAAATCTTTCTTTCGCAGGTTTTGGTGGTAAAGTCGTCGATGATATTTTAGATGTTTCAGTACCCGTACTGTAAATAGATTCTGCATCTGACGACTTTTTCCTTGATGACTGCTCCGGCAGGACTGCGTCTACTGCGGGAGCTTCGCAAAACCCAACTCTTCAGCCAGCTTCCTTCTTCTCTTCGTCATTCATTTCGGTCCATAACCCCGAATTGTCTGGGGTCGACCCTTCTTAGGACAGAACTGCTGATATGGCCGTGTTCGCCACAGCTGAAGCAAAGTCCTCTTCAATGTGCGTTGTCAATGTCCATCGGCCTGCCGGCTCCTCCATAGGTAACGCCGGTGGCATCTCGTCGTGTGGTCGGCATCGGGGGTGGGTTCGTAGGATTGGCTCTTGATGTAGCCACCTGCGGAGCTTGGGGCCGGACCTGCATGCCGGACCTCTTGCTCGCCGCCCGCCTTCTCCATAGCTGATCGATCTGAATGATCTGTGCCTTCCAATCCTTGTACTTCTTTGGCAACCCATCTCGGCTGCCATAGATCTGGTCGATGATTTTCTCGTTGACATTGGTCTCGAGAAGTCGCACGACAAATGCATCATCCTTCGAGTATTCCGCCTGAGTGAGCAGGACCTCGAACTTCTGAAAGAAATCTTGAGCGGTGTCTTGCCCCTGGCGCAACCGTTCGATCTGATCTTGCGCATCTCGCGCGAGGTTGGAGTCCACAAATCGCTCCTTCAAGTTTTCTTTGAACTCAGTCCAAGAGACTGTCCATTCCTCTTCTTCCTCATCGAAGTTCTGGTCCGAGTAGTTCTGGACCCATGCATCTACGTGATCTCCTCGGATGTAGGAGAGAACAACATCGATCCTTTCGGAGTCAGATGTGAGGTTGTTCTTCTTGTCACGGATGTATGTGAACATCGATCGCCACCAGCTCTTGTACTTGGACTTGTCTCCGTCATAGTCGTAAGGCTTGTTCACAAGGGATCGGCCTTTGATTTCGACATCGGCATGATAAGCGGGCGTGTGAGGAGCGGTTTCGGGTGCTTCGTTGGACATGATGGATCGGGGTGATGGGATCGGAGAGTGAAAGGGTGAAAGTGGTGATATGGGTGATGCGGATTTGGATGAAACGGGTGAGGGAATAGAGGTTTGGATGAATAGGGAGGGATCGCCTAGATCTGAAATAGAATCCAGGACTTGGTAGGGTGGGGAATGATGATGTGTATCGTAAGGTAAGTAAAGTAGGTAGGTATCGTAACTGTCTACGCTATTTTACCGACTACTGACTACGTATCTACGGAGCCCAAGAGCTCGTCACAAGTTCACAATTGCCCAGCCGACGTCCCTCTGGTGTGAGGTAAGCCGAAGTTTTCCTGGGAACGGGGGTTGACCCGTAAACAGCGCCCACTGAAGTGCAACTGCCAAAAGTTCGTTCTCGTGAGAGCGGCTACTTCCAGCACCCGAGGCAGTTATCTCTAACTGTTAGCCGGCGCTACTGGGACCAATACACACGTATGCGGACGTGCGCTGGAATTAGGAATCCGTCGATCTGTAAACAGGGAAAGGGAATAGGGGAATGTGCGATGATCAAACAGCGAAGTGCTGATCGACGATCAGGGATGTGTGGTAAGTGGTAGAAAGTAGTTCCGATCTTCTGTTAGCGACTGACTAAGCCACGAGACTCAACCAGGTACCACAGCAAGAACTAAGGAAGAAAGTGTTCGCGTTCGTAAGACTAGGCTAGGCCAGGTGTATAAACGAGATTGGAACTAAAGTACAATGATACTACACTACTGCTTATATACTAGTAAGTCTGTGTTTGAGACTCCTTGTCCATACGCGTTTCTACTAGGGATGCTCCACGCCCTTGACCCAGTGTTGTATGCTACTAGTCCGTGAAACCATTAAATACGAGTGGTATCTGCATGTAAGTAATAATACTGAAACGACCATGTGTGCTACGAGTGTCGGCGGTGTGTATACAATAGGGAGTCCATGAGGTATCGGCATGTATGATGTCATCCATGTGTTGGGTGTGTGTCCGACATGAGTACGGCTTCGGTAATGAAAAGGAGTATGATCGGTGACGAAACAGATGATGAAACAGTCCGTTGGTTGATAAGACAAGGCCCCCGATAAGATATGATAAGATGTGAAAGTGTGAAAATATGGTCATTCATAACACTCTGGTCTGTCTGTTTCTAGTTGTCTCGCTGCAACCAATTGTGATCTTTGAAACTTCGTATTATCATTGCCATTGTATCCGCGTTAAGGTGATATACAAATGTCCATGGGTATCAATGCCAATTCCAAGAGTAGCAGTAGTCAACATGATTAATACTGCGAAATCAAAAGACACTCGGAAGGATATCTCCCAGTGGCGAAACCTTTCAGTCTTCGAAGTGTACTGTAGCGTTTTGACCGCAAATTCACATAACGGGTCACGGGGGTCTTTGAAGTGAAGCTATATATACATCATAACGGGTCACGGACCACTTTGGTCAGGCACGAGCCTCCAAATAAGGAAATTTCAGGTCCCGCTATAAGCGGAACTGTCCAAAAAAGGCAATTTAAGGGTCTGTGAAGCTGTTTGCTGTAACTTCAGACCATAATGGGTCACAGGCTGTGAAGTTACGGTTGAAACGCTACAGTATTAGTGAACCTGCAGTTAATGATGAGAAACACGAAGGAGCAACACAGTGAAAATTACACATACCTGCCACGAGCAGTTGGCCTGGAGCGTATTGGCCCACTGATGCTACCCAGAAGCCGAGCTGATTCTGTCGCCTGAGCGATCTTTACTGAGGACTGACGTGCAGCGCGCACTGCAACGACGCTTGAGCGCCGCCTAGAAGCCGGCGCCATCGGTATAGCGGAGAAAGAAAGCTCATCCACTGACGAAGGTGGCACATCAACGGCCACGTACTCTTCAACCGTAGATTGAGACTTCGGGTGTACAGTCTCCACTGAATTTCTCGACGAAAAGATGTGGGAGTAATCAGGTTCGACAGCCCGCGATGGGTAATCAGGAGGAAAATCGCTGATATGGTAGGGGCGCGCGCCCAAATCCTTGGTTGTTGCAAGCGCAAGGCGGTGGAGGAAGTGGTCCCAGGAATCGGCGGCAGGTTGCGATGAAGGCTTAGCGGCTGAGCGACCGGTAGCAGTGGGTGCCAGTACTCTTGGAGCGGTCTCTAATGGCCCAATGGGCTGCTCGACGGTGGAGGGATCGATAGCACGGAATTCGAAGAGCTCATCTCCGAAGACGGAGCGCTGCATGTATGAATGAGGTGCGCGCGGTGTGGTGTTGGGGATGCCGCGCAGTAAAGAAACGTAGTTGGCGGGGATGGGGCCAGTGCGAGGAAGGGAGACGTCTTCGACATTGACACCTTTGCTGATGAGGACCATGATGGCAAATAAGAGTTGAGCAGTTAAGCTCGTAAAGTTGTGAGAATTGGGGGGGGGTTTAGGCATAACTGAGTGTCGCGACCAGGTTTATATAGCAGTCCTAGTGTCTAGGTTTGAGTTCGATCGTTGGGAGGTGATAGACAAGACATCGATCCTGTGCGTCTCAGTTATAAACCGGTGAGACGATACCGCCGGTAAGACTCAGAACTTGGTCCAAAGTGAATCTCGGCGGTCGAGGACCAGTGCAGAAAGAAGATATCTCCGGTGGACTTCGAAAACGAGTGCCGACAATTGGTTTCAGAAATGTTCGTCACAGCGCAGAAGTCGGTGGATATCCGAATGGAAGCACTCGCTCCAATTGTTGACGTATATGCAGACATGAATTCCTAGATCCACTACCAGCCCATGCTGCAGTACGCCACACGAGCGGCTTCCTCCTTGGCAATATGCTCATTGGCGCTCGAGCCAGTACCCTTTTTGATTCCTGCCTTAATCTCCATCTCCATCCTGCTAATTAGCCTGACTTGATCAGTCGCAGGCGAGAAACACGAGAGCACGGCGACGATGGTTAACGCCTGATTGAACGGGACACGGTTGTCGACAAATGAAAGGAGAGTCGGAAGGGCGGCCCGATGCCGAAAGCATCTTTGCTGCTCTCAATGGGCTCCAGTCAACACTGTTCCTTGTTATCATGCATGCGATGTCTTCTGCATCGACTTACAAGTAGTCATCTTTGACGCACAGGATTCGCCGAGTTTGCCTTTCAAAACCTCCCAATTTACTCACCTCGACCCGGCTGAACAGTACAAGGACTTGGTTTGAACCACGGAACATATAAGCTTACAACTTGCAGGTCTTCCTTCTCTTCTGACCTACTTGAACACTTTAGCCAAAATTATCGTTCTGAAAGCCCCGTCAGGACTAAAAACCTTGTGTGGCGCAGACTTTATGCGTCTCTGACAAAGATCCTTGTGGCGACTGCCGATGTGTCGCACAGTCTCATCTAAGTATTCTGAGATGAACCATAAATGTTGTGCAATATATCTATTCCTGAACGTATTCTAGTCCGCAATGGTGCCGGCTGATGGACATCCACACAAACAAGTCGCGAGCCCACAGTCCGTACGACCTCAATGTTGCGGCTGTGGCACGCACAAGGGCCACTTTTACGCTCTGATGCCGTGCAAACGCGCTGGCAGGGATTCAACGCTTTGATGGTCTCGAAATGCGGGTCAGTAGCTTACATTTCACTATGTGCACGCTTTGTTACGAGGGAAGGCTACTACAGGAAGGATTGAATCATGTTCTTCTGTATCCCAGTGTTGCTTTGTGGATAAGTCTACTCCCTTTCACGTAACTTTGCCATAGCGTGCACCCTGCCAGATCTGACAACCATGGACTTATTCAGATATCACACATGGATGAAGAACCGAAAGCTTGGTAAAATTGCATGAACAAGGTAGATGAGAATATCAAGAACACACGGCAGTCATAAGAGTACTTGCACGCGCACTCGAGAAATTTTCCTGCCCGTCTTCGCCGGTCTAAAGACCTTCCTCTTCTTCAACGGCGACTCCTCAACAAATGGTGTACACGTTTCCTCTTCTAATGAACCGCACTCTTCGGGAACAAGCGAACATAATTTCTTGACAAGCGGGAAAGGCACAGCGACGTCCCCTGACGACCTTGGGACTGCTGTCTTGCGGCCGAAAAGAACCATATCCGCCGAATTACGCCTGGCCTTCTTCATGGTCGCTTTCACTTGCGTGGAAGTCACGCGGGGAATGTAGGAGTTCGATGCAGGTGAGAAGAGAGATGTGGTTGAGGTGGTGAAAGGCGCCGAGACGGCAGTCAAGCTATCAGACATTCTGCGCGCCAAGGGGCGTATCTCCTTCTTCGTCGTCTGGGCGAGCTTTATGATTGGCCTGCCGATAGACGCTGGGAAGAAAATCAATGTTTGCATCTTCGACAATAGGAGTATACGTACCAGCAGAGAGTCTGCGTTTACGCTTAATGTTGGGTTCAACCAATGTTGGTGCGAGTCGATTGTGATGTCCGACGCATCCGTGGCCACGGTGTCTACATACGAGCACCGTGAACGACGTTGACTGCAGATGGGCGTCGATATACGATGGAGTTCAGGAGCACGAGGCGACAACGATGATGGGCATAGCTTGAATGCAAGCATAGCGGCAACGCTCTAGAAACCGTATTAGATGCCTGCAGAAAAGGGTTTATAGAACAACGTACAACTGTAACGCATGCGGTGCTTTGCAGGACACCAAGCGTAAGCGAGGCGTATGAGGCGGGGATAGAAGAGCAGCAAACTTTGGAGGTAGACATTGAAGTGATGGTTCAGTTTTAGTTTAACCCACTGCTGGGAAAAGGATGTTATACGAAGAGCGTCGGTGAGACTGTCTCTCTTTGATCAACCGGGAGAATAATGCAAGCGAAGAGGAGCTACTCTAAACAATCGGTGCGCCACAGTTCGTCCTGTAGTATAATTGGACACATGCCACGGTGCCACCATGAGCGACGAAATATATACATTCGCTGAGCCAGCGTTCTGTAGGTTGTACTTAGCGCAGAGCACTTGAGGAAAGAAAAAGACGGACCCATCAACATCGATCACCGGTGATCGCAGCTCCGTGGGTGCTTTTAGCGTTATATCCGGTGCAGTGCAACAGGGAAGTCTAAGCTCAACGTCAGCATGTAGAGTCAACACCAGAAATTGAGCTTACTAGGGTATGTGTCTGGAGAAGGGATGGCTCCTCATAATACTGCAAACGGTGCAGCCAACCGATTAATCGGTTCGAGGAAACGATGTCTCTACTTCTGGAGGCCATTAGCTATGCTTGTTGAAGTAACCAGTAACATGTATACCTTGTTGTTGTGATGATATCTGGACAGTCATGACTCTATCCTAGAGCCCGAAACGGAGGGAGAGGCAGAGGGCGGCTTCATCGCGATACAGCCTCTGACCATGACTCGTGCTAGAAAAGGTGAACCTTGCTCTTTGACAATCATCTGGGATTCGCGACCTTGATAAAGGCGTGGTGGCCGCGGCGGAGGTTGAGGGCAAAGAGGACTGGCATCTCGACTCTCTGTAAGCACATATCAGCCAAAACAATACAACTTGCAGGCGCGTAGTCACCAACTCGACAAACGGACTAACGGTTAAGCGCTAACGAGCGCTTCTCGCCCCCGGGGGAGCCGCAGAGAGGCAGAGAAGGCGTCACACAAACAGGCAGGCGCACGCGCTAGCGACAGCCCAAGGGCATTGGTGCCGCTGCTAGTTGTCCTCCATCGACCTCGTCGACCGTGTTCAAAGCACACCATATTCCAGTCCGGAGTTTCAGGATGAATCAATTGAAGGACTTTTTCGGAGGTGCTTGGCAAGGGAGAACATCGGCAAAGCGGTGTGTACACGGTGGGGAATGGTGGAAAGCAAGTGGAAAGAAGGAATGTCGGATACTCGGGCCGGACAGGCGCTTTCTCGACCGCACCATCAGGTTGACTAGTACATCACTTAGACCACCAAGTTGCCACCAAGCCACCACAGCCATGCGCTAGAGATTGAGCTATACGCTGTATTATGTTCAACGCGCCACCTCCGCCGTGTTGGCACACCTAATATCTCCTCAACAAAAGCATGTCTTCATTTCTGTGTGCGTTGTCATTGCCGTCATGTCTGAATTAAAGTGATACACAGATGTCCGTGGGTATAATACAATGTCCAAGAATGGTTACTTCAGTAGTCGACATTATTTAATACTGCGAAATCGAAAGGCGCTCTGAAGGATATTTCCCGGTGGCGAAGCCTTTCAGTCTTCGAAGTGTATTAGTGAATCTAAAGTGAACGGTGAGTAACACGAAGGAGCAACAGTGAAAATGAGCACATACCTGCCACGAGCAGTTTGCCTGGATCGTATCGGCCCACTGATGCTACCCAAAAGCCGAGCTGATTTCGTCGCCTGAGCGATCTTCACTGAGGACCGACGTGCAGCGCGCATTTCAACAACGCTCGAACGCCGCGTCGATGCCGGTGCCATCGGGAGAGCGGAGAAAGAGAGCTCATCCACTGACGAAAGTGGCGCGTCACTAGCGGCAGACTCTTCAACTGTAGATTGAGACTTCGGGTGGATAGTCTCCACTGAATTTCTCTCCGACAAGAGGTGAGAGTAATCAGGTTCCACAGACCGCGGTGGGTAGTCGAGAGAAAATTCGCTGATTTGGTAGGGGCGTGCGCCAACATTCTTGGTCGTCGCAAGCGCAAGGCGGTAGAGGAAGTGGTCCCAGGGTTCGGCGGCAGGTTGCGATGAGGGCTTAGCGGCCGGTCGACCGGTAACTGTGGGTGCCAGTACTCCTGGGGCGGTCTCTAGAGGCCCAATGGGCTGCTCCACGGTGGAGGGATCAACCGCCCGGAATTCGAAGGGGCCATCCCCGAAGACGGAGCGCTGCATGTATGAATGAGGTGCGCGTGGTGTGCTGTTGGAATTGACGCGGAATGAGGAGACGTTGTTGGCGGGGATGGCGCCGATGGCAGGTGGGGAGAAGTCTTCCACATTGACACTTTTGCTGATGGGGACCATGATTGCAAGTAGGAGTGGAGCGCTTGAACTTACAAAGTTGTGAAAACGGGTGGGTTTGGGCATAACTGTGTGTCGCGACCAGGTTTATATAGCTGTCCTAGTGTCTAGGTTTGAGTTCGATCGTTGAGAGGTGATAGACAAGACATCGATCCTGTGCGTCTCAGTTATAAACCGGTGAGACGATACCGCCGGTAAGACTCAGAACTTGGTCCACAATGAATCTCGGCGGTCGAGGACCAGTGCAGAAAGAAGATATCTCCGGTGGACTTCGAAAACGAGTGCCGACATTTGGTTTCAGAAATGTTCGTCACAGCGCAGAAGTCGGTGGATATCCGAATGGAAGCACTCGCTCCAATTGTTGACGTATATGCAGACATGAATTCCTAGATCACTACCAGCCGATGCTGCAGTACGCCACACGAGCGGCTTCCTCCTTGGCAATCTGCTCATTGGCGCTCGAGCCAGTACCCTTTTTGATTCCTGCCTTAATATCCATCTCCATCCTGCTAATCAGCCTGATTTGATCAGTCGCAGGCGAGAAACACGAGAGCACGGCGACGATGGTTAACGCCTGATTGAACGGGACACGTTGTCGACAAATGAAAGGAGAGTCGGGAGGGCGGCCCGATGCCGAAAGCATGTTTGGTGCTATCACTTGACTCAAGTCAACACTGTTCCTTGTTATCATACATGCGTTTTCTTCTGCATCGTTCTACAAGTTATCATCTTTGACGCACAGGATTCGCCGAGTTTGCCTTTCAAAACCTCCCAATTTACTCACCTCGACCCTGCTGAACAGTACAAGGACTTGGTTTGAACCACGGAACATATAAGCTTACAACTTGCAGGTCTTCCTTCTCTTCTGACCTACTTGAACACTTTAGCCAAAATTATCGTTCTGAAAGCCACGTCAGGACTAAAAACCTTGTGTGGCGCAGACTTTACGTGTCTGATTTCCTTCTGACAAAGATCCTTATGGCGACTGCCGATGTGTCGCACAGTCTCATCTAATTATTTTGAGATGAACCATAAATTTCATACAATATATCTATTCCTGAACGTATTCTAGTCCGCAATGGTGGCAATGGTGGCATGGTGCCGGCTGATGGACATCCACACAAACAAGTCGCGAGCCCACAGGCCGTACGAGCTCAATATTGCGGCTGTGGCGCGCACAAGGGTCACTTCTACGCTCTGATACCGTGCAACCGCGCTGGCAGGGATTCAACGCTTTGATGGTCTCGAAATGCGGGTCAGTAGCTTACATTTCACTATGTGCGCGCTTTGTTACGAGTGGAGGCTACTACAAGAAGGATTGAATCATGTTCTTGTGTATCCCCAGCTGAGCAGTGTTCCTTTGTGCATAAGTCTACTTCCTTTCACGTAACTTTGCCATAGCGTGCACCCTGCCAGATCTGACAACCATCGACTTATTCAGATATCACACCTGGATGAAGAACCGAAAGCTTGGTAAAATTGCATGAACAAGGTAGATGAGAATATCAAGAACACACGGCAGTCATAAGAGTACTTGCACGCGCACTCGAGAAGTCTTCCTGCCCATCTTCGCCGGTCTAAAAGTCTTCCTCCTCTTCAACGGCGACTCCTCAACAAACGGTGCAAACGTTTCCTCTTCCAATGAGCCGCACTCTTCGGGAACAAGCGAACATAATTTCCTGACAAGCGGTGCGACATCCCCTGACGACCTTGGGACTGCTGTCTTGCGGCCGAAAAGAACCATATCCGCCGAATTACGCCTGGCCTTCTTCATGGTCGCTTTCACTTGCGTGGAAGTCACGCGGGGAATGTAGGAGTTCGATGCAGGTGAGAAGAGAGATGTGGTTGAGGTGGTGAAAGGCGTCGAGACGGCAGTCAAGCTATCCTACATTCTGGGCGCCATGGGACGTATCTCCTTGCTTGTCGTCTTTGCGAGCTTGACGAATGGCGTGCCGATAGACGCTGTAATAAAAATCAATGTCTGCATCACCGACAATAGGAGTAGACGCACCAGCAGACAGTCTGCGTTTATGCTTAATGTCGGGTTCAACTAATGTTGAAACCGAGTCAATTGTGATGCCCGACGCATCCGTGGCCACTGTGTCTACAGACGAGCGCCGTGAACGACGTTGACTGCAGATGGGCGTCGATATACGATGGAGTTCAGGAGCACGAGGCGACAACGATGGGCATAGCTTGAATGTAAGCATAGCGGCAACGCTCTAGAAACCGTATTAGATGCCTGCAGAAAAGGGTTTGTAGAACAAGGTACAACTGTAACGCCTGCGGTGCTTTGCAGAACGCCAAGCGTAAGCGAGGCGTATGAGGCGGGGGTAGAAAAGCAGTGAACTTTAGAACTAGACATGTGGTGATGGTGATTCAGTTTTGGTTTAATCCACTGCTGGGGGAAGGATTTTATACGGGGAGTGTTGGTGAGACTGTCTCTCTTTGATCAACCGGGAGAGCAATGCAAGCGAAGGGGAGCTACAAGCAATCGGTGCACCACAGGTCGTCCTGTAGTGCTATTGCGCACATGTCACGGTGCCACCATGCACGACGAGATCTGAATATTATAAGGGGCCAGCGTGCTAGAGGTAATATTCAGCGCAGAGCATTCGAGGAAAGAAGCAATTGGACCCACCAACATCGAACACCGGCGATCGCAGCTCCGTGGGTGCTTTAGCGTTAAATCCGGTGCAGTGCAAGCTTAGACACCGGGGAGATCCAAGTCTGAGCTCAACGTCAGCATGTGGAATCAACAAAAGAAATTTAGCTTACTATGGTACATGTCCTAACAAGGGATCCTCATATACATAGTGCAAAGCGGTGCAGCTAACAGATCAATCAGTTCAAGGAAACGATACGTCTCTACTTCCGTAGGCCACCGGCTATGCTTGTTGAAGTAACCATGGATATCTGGACAGTCATGACTCTATCCTAGAGCCCGAAACGGAGGGAGAGGCAGAGGGCGTCTTCATCGCAATACAGCCTCTGACCATGACTCTCGTGCCAGAAAAGGTGAACCTTGCTCTTCGACAATCATCTGGGATTCGCGACCTTGATAAAGGTGTGGTGGACGCGGCGAAGGTTGATGGCAAAGATGACTGGCATCTCGATCTGTAAAAACATGTAAGCGAAAATGATGCACTTTGCAAGCGCGTACTAACCCATTGGACAAACGGAGTAACGGTTAAGCGCTAACAAACGCTTCTCGCCCCCGGGGGGACCGCAGAGAGGCAGAGAAGGCGTCACACAAATAGGCATGACTCTCGTGCCGGTAAAGGTGAACCTTGCCGGTTGACAATGATCTGTGACTTGGGACCTTGATAGCTGTATTGGACGCGACAATGGTTGACGGCAAAGAGGACTGGCATATTGAATATCCCGATCCGTAAATACATATTTGCGAAAAACCATACAGCTTGCAGGCACATACCAACCCACTAGACAAACGGACTAGCGGCTATTGGGACCGTGAGATGCGTTCAGCTAGGACTCTTGCGGATCCTTGTGCTCTTCTTACCCTTGGGGCGACCAGGGAGAGGCAGAGAAGGCGTCACACAAACAGGCAGGCGCACGCGCTAGCGACAGCCCAAGGGCATTGGTGCCGCGGCCGCTGCTAGTTGTCCTCCATCGACCTCGTCGACCGTAATCAAAGCACGCCATATTCCAGTCCGGAGTTTCAGGATGAATCAATTGAAAGGGTTTCTCGGAGGTACTTGGCAAGGGAGAACATCGGCAAAGCGGTGTGTGAACGGTGGGGAATGGTGGAAGGAAGGAGTGTCGGATACTCGGGCCGGACAGGCGCTTTCTCGACCTTCGGGTTGACTAGTACATCACTTAGACCACCAAGTTGCCACCAAGCCACCACAGCCATGCGCTAGAGATTGAGCTATACGCTGTATTATGTTCAACGCGCCACCTCCGCCGTGTTGGCACACCTAATATCTCCTCAACAAAAGCATGTCTTCATTTCTGTGTGCGTTGTCATTGCCGTCATGTCTGAATTAAAGTGATACACAGATGTCCGTGGGTATAATACAATGTCCAAGAATGGCTACTTCAGTAGTCGACATTATTTAATACTTCGAAATCGAAAGGCGCTCTGAAGGATATTTCCCAGTCGCAAAGCCTTTCAGTCTTCGAAGTGTATTAGCGAATCTGCAGGTATCGGTGAGCAAGACGAAGACGGCAGAGTGAAATCGAACACATACCTGCCACGAGCAGTTCGCCTGGATCGTATCGGCCCACTGATGCTGCCCAAAAGCCGAGCTGATTTCGTCGCCTGAGCGATCTTCACTGAGGACCGACGTGCAGCGCGCATTTCAACAACGCTCGAACGCCGCGTCGATGCCGGTGCCATCGGGAGAGCGGAGAAAGATAGCTCCTCTCCTGTCGAAGGTGGCGCATCACTAGCGGCAGGCTCTTCAGCCGTAGATTGTGATTGCGGGTGTACAGTCTCCACTGAATTTCTCGACGACAAGAGGTGGGAATAATCAGGTTCTACAGACCGCGGTGGGCAATCAGGAGGAAAATCACTGATTTGGTAGGGGCGCGCGCCCAAATCCTTGGTTGTTGCAAGCGCAAGGCGGTGGAGGAAGTGGTCCCAGGATTCGGCGGCAGGTTGCGGTGAAGGCTTAGCGGCCGGTCGGCCGGTAACTGTGGGCGCCAGTACTCCTGGGGCGGTCTCTAGAGGCCCAATGGGCTGCTCCACGGTGGAGGGATCAACCGCCCGGAATTCGAAGGGGCCATCCCCGAAGACGGAGCGCTGCATGTATGAATGAGGTGCGCGTGGTGTGCTGTTGGAATTGACGCGGAATGAGGAGACGTTGTTGGCGGGGATGGCGCCGATGGCAGGTGGGGAGAAATCTTTAATATCGACACCATTGACGATGAGGACCATGATGGCAAATAGGAGTTGAGCAGTTAAACTTGTAAAGTTGTTTGAATGGGTGGGTTTGGGCATAATTGAGTGTCGCGACCAGGTTTATATAGCAATCCTAGTGTCTAGTATCGTCATAGGAGGAGATGTGTTCGAGTTCGATCGTTGAGAGGTGATAGACCAGACATCAATCCTGTGCGTCTCAACTGTAAACCGGTGAGACGGTGCCGCCGGTAAGACTCAGAACTTGATTCTCGGCGGTCGAGGACTAGTGGAGAAAGAAGATATCTCCGGGTGGACTGTGAAGACGAGTGGCGACAATTGGTTTTAAGAGTTCGTTATGATTAGGGGCAGGACCGTGAAGCGACGTCTCGTTATATATCTGTTGGCACTTTTCCCGTAGCTCGCTACCGTTTTGAGTGCAATCAGGTATGCCTGGGTGAAGTAACAACTAACGGGCTCAAATAAGACTCAGCATAGTCGAAGGTGACTTCATACCAGAACGAACGAGGCAGAGCAAGTCGATACCGATGATCGATGTAGCTGGCGGCTTCTGGTCAGCGTTAGCGTATTTTCACGACAGACTGGCGCGCCAAACGCACCTTAAAGACTTTCCCTAGCTGTGAGCGAGAGTGGACGAGCGAAAATAATGACATTTTCGCAACACTGCGAACTGGCGAATCGATACTTGGAAGATATATGCCCTCTGCTTCCAGGTCAGTTCTATTTCCTCAGCAAATGTAAAGTCAACGTACCAGCGTCTGTGCGCGCCACCTTCATCACAACGGCTTCGCGTTTATCCTAGCGCAGAATTGTCGTCGCCAGAGCGACTCTTCCAAACAAAACGGAATCCAAGTTTCCCCGAAATGCACCGTATTCTTGTTACCACTTGAGATGCGATGAATATGGTGAGGTGGTGTACGAGGGATACAGCTCTGGGTTGTAGTATGAATACGGCGGAGCAACGCGCGACGAATACAGCTGCGCGTCGGGCGGCGGATGCAGCTCGGAGGACACTACATCCTGGGAAAGCAAACCATCTTCCGGCGTGTGCGCTGTATCCGCGGATATCGCTCTCGGAGAGGCCAGGACGAGAGGGAATCTGGGAACGACATGGTGTACCGGTAGTCGTCAATGGTGGAAGGAAAGAGAGAGACCTGTTGCCGCGTGTATCAATGCTGTATGAGAACGCTGTGACATTGCATCTGTCAGTCCATGCCGGGCGCCAATCTGACGGCACGGGCCTTCAAATGCTCCATCCAGTGGCAAGTCCTGTAGAGCACACCCTCACCCGTGCAGATTGAGGCTATTCAATAGGCGCGCGCGATTGACTAAGACAATCATGAACATTTCGCGAACAGCAATGGATCAGATGATCCCAAATACCTTGATTTAGACAAGTAAGTAAGTGGTCCATGATCAGGCGATGCTACCAATGCGAAGGAGGTCGTAGCTAATCCTACGCATGTCCTTCTCTTGCAAGGTTTGAGCATAGCAGACATGTCATAAATATAATCATTCGTCGACATACAATGATGTATCATGACTCTTGTTCGTGCGTCAGCGTCAAGTCCTTTCATAACAGGCAAGTGGCTCACAACGATAGAAAGATGCCAGCTGTATCGATCATGCGGTACTCTTTCTCAATGGGATATGAAAGTCCAGGTTTGAGTGGGGTGCGAGATCGCGGACTGCGCGTCAAAGACTTCATCGCGACGAGCGGCTGATGACGAGGTGGGGAACGTCCACACATCGATACAGTCGCGAGCTCGACGGGATTGGGTGGAACTTTCTGCGCGGGTGTTGAGTTTAATGCGTCTTAAACGACAAATGCGACGGCATCTGGATCGACCAGCTCGCCCAAGAGCCCCTGTTGATTGTGAGATGGTGTTTAGTTTTTACACAAGACGTACTTGGTGGGCAGGTAGATCTACAGCCGCGACAAGTGAAAGCGTACGTCGCTATAATCATTGTAGAAGGACACGGTGAGGGACATTTGGCACCGAGGAGCAGCAACGAACGACTAGGAGCTGGCGTTACAGCATAGCGCCGGAAACCGAGAGGACTGCAAAGAATAAATCAATATAACTGAGATCGGAAAGATGAAAAAGAGGAAACTCACCTAGAGCCCTTCAGCGCTTCCAGTTGGCGCTACCGTCCCAAATCCCAGCGCTTCCGACGCCGGCATAGCGACGATTGGCTGCCTGGTCGCAGAACAGGTATACTCTAGTCCAAGGCATTGATGATGGGAGTTCTCAGAGGAACGAGGAAGGGTGGGGAAAACCGAGATGCTTGGAGAACCAACGAACTCCGCAATGGCCGCGAATCCATCTGTTTCTGCCCCACCAGTATCGTTTCTAGGAATGATCCTGGTGCTAGCTCGGGCCAGGCCCTGCGTTGAGCTGAATTCGTTCAACACCGCTTGTTCTCCCTCCCCCAAACATCTACCACCCTCTGGGGATCCACTCAGGCTTGCGTTATGCGCCTATTTGTTCGACGACGCCGATGGTACGGCCCAGGCAGACCACCAGGAGAGTGGACGGCTGCTAGAGCGAGGACAGGTCCGCGAATAGAGGACGTCGCAGGGCGTACATATCGGAGAACCTTCGAGGCATGATTTTCCCTTCCGTAATTCCAATTTACAAGCGAAATGTGGATCGACAGCAACGAGTTTTGTCGAGAGCGATTGCTGAGCATGGATGATGGAGGTGAAGGAAGAGGCATTTCCGAATTGGGTCAACTCACCGTCGCGTCATCTCACAATAATTTAGACGCGTAAGAAGCAGAGAGAAAGCTGTTTCAGTACTGGTATAAGATCCCCTTTGAGGTCAACGTTTGCATTATATCTAGAGAAAAACTCCCATGGGACAGTAAGTATCGAATACATCAACTCTCCCCTCCAAACTACGTCGAGGTGCTGGTAGTATTATCTACGCCCCTAGCGGAATACGGCTCATCACCACCACCATCCTGTATATATGCGATAACCTCAAACCACACAACATGAAATACCAAAGGAATACACGCAAGCAAAGCAAAGACCACGCCTACGCCCGCGTCCGGCGTGCTTCGTATGATTTCCTGAACAATCAGAATCCAAAGCAGAACATCTGGGATGGTGTGGAAGATGGTGAAGACGATTGGACCGATGAGCGTGACGCGTTGCTATTGTCGAAGATCATTAGCTCGCGGTCTATGCAAAGTAACCCGCTCGCACCTCGAAAACCTCCGAACTCATGTTGTTGTACAGGAAGGAGATATGGATCGTCAACAGGACAAGAGCCGCGGTCCACGCCGCGTCGCACGTACGACCTGTTTGAATATACGCGCTATACAAGAATCATGTTCGTGTTGGTCCTAGTAGTGGAGGACGGGCGTTACCCAAAAAAGGTGCTTTGCTACGCAGAGTCGAGTGAGCTATAGTGTAAAGCCATGTAGAAGCAGACGCACGATGAGCAAGGTCATATTCCGGCTCTCGCTCAGCTTCTTCATTAACTGAGGAATGTATTGCGGTTCCTGTAACGCGCGTTGTACATCAAGGTGTCAGCAAAAAGAATAGTCGTTGGAAGAAGGTGACCATGCAGTGGGAGTGTTGTCGGAAGACTACAGTACAGTCCATCTTATGTACCAGACACCAACCACGTATACGGGAACATTGATTCGCGGAGTGTTAATATCTAACATCTAAAAGGCGACCCAGGGTTGATTCGGCAAAGAGTGGGTATCTGACTAGACTGGTTTCATAGGCGGGGTCTTATAGGCATCCTCAGTTCAGGGTTCTATTCAAGGTCCGACGTGTTTGCCGCTGTAAGCCGTCTGCACGTGCTCGGTTCGACACGTCCACTTCAGTGCACCAACATCCCTCGATGTTTGCTATCGTTAGCCATGGCGGCAATGCCAAAACCATCTATAATCTGGTACAAGGGATCTTTGGGTACTTCTTAGCGGTGTCATTTTGTTCCAGGGACATTAACATGGGGAGGAGAGTAGCACCGGAAGGATGGATGGATGGCAGGACAGGAGATCTGGTTCGCAGCCTGTTAGCCTAAAGCTCTTTCAGAGAAACCGGGTCCATGCATCCTAATATCTACGCGCAATACACGCGTGTTACGGCGTGTATGGATGATTACAGTGGAATTTGAAGTACGGCTTAGCAACCGGCACCCAGGCGGAGCTTGAAAAAAATGATGAACGGGGGATGGCGATATTGCCCTGTCCGATGAAACCAGGCTCTATAGTGCGTGTCGAGTTCACGAGACAGTACCGCACCTACTAGAGCCGCCCTCGCCAGGCTAGTATCTGACTTCGGCCCGACAGCCCGTGCTTGCTTGACAAAATGCCTGCCGCACTTTCAATCAATGGTACGTAAGATAGGCCTAGTCCACAAGTGACGACATCACGTGCGCGTGACGTCCGTGATGGTCACGGCACGAAATTTTGGCGGACCGCTTCTCAAGTGTGGCGCAGGGGTTTAGAGCGAGCAGTAGCACAAAGAACGAGTCCATTATATAACATTCCACCTTCATGTAGTGCTAGATGTAGGTAAATCACTATAGTTGGGTAATTTAGGCATAATCGGGAGGAAGGGTTCGGTGACCACGAAACTTCTTGTTTGTCCAAGCCGCTTCAGCAGCGCTGAGTTTCTTCGAGTAAGCATCTAAGAAGCGTGAGGAACGCGTCGCAAATCTGATAGAAAAGCATCAGTAAAGTGTCAAAAAGAATAGAGCAATCAGACCTTCTGATTGATTCTAACGGTACGGAATCCAATGCCTTGATGATGTTTTGGTGAAGAACATCCTCTCTTGAGGATTGCGGAAACATGCAATAGACTTGTTTTGAGTACCCCCAGCACTGCTTGATGCAGTTCAGCTCCGGGTGGTATTTTGGGAAGAGGATGATGGAGTATCCGCGGGGCTTGCAGTGCCAGAAGCATCGACATCGATTGACAGTTCCGTGTTGCTGAGCTCGGGCTCGGGATGACCTGTGGGCAGCTCCTGAATGAGTCAACTTCAGCAGTGAGCAATCAAATACATGACAATTGCATGCACCTCTTCCTCAGACAGCGATAATTGCTGTTTTTCTTTCTGTGGTTGGTTAGTGGCCTGATATATTGTCAGCCGGATCAAACATAGACATCACTGAGCAAACCTTTTGAGCATAAGAACCGAGATTCTTTGTTCTTCTACTACTTTTAGTCTTGGGCATTGTTGGGAGGATGATGGAGGTGCACCGCAAGTAAGATGAGCATGAGGCAGCCTCGTGGTACCTCCGTTAAGCCCGGACAGGGTCCCACGAGGCCTCCGCAAGGCTGCGCCACACTGCGCCACACTTGCGCGAAAATTTCTGACCAAAAACTCAAATCGTCTCCCGAGGTCAGAAAAGCTGTTTTACACCTTTCTGAAAAAATCCTCAAAAAACTTTTTATTGAACATAAATATTGACAATCCGCAACCTAAACCCCGAGGAAACATCCAGAAGGGATGTTTCCTCGGTTTCCGTTTCGCTCGCTCGCCATCCCGCCCGCCGCCCGCCAAACGAGCGGGAAGGTGCTGTCACACAATGACCACGTGATGTGGTCACTTGTGGATGTCGCCTATCTTAGTATTATCTACAGTGCCAACGGAATGCGGCTCATCACTACCACCATCCTGCATATACGCGATAACTTCAAACCACACAATGTGAACTACCAAAGGAATACACGCAAGCAAAGCAAAGACCACGCCTACGCCCGCGTTCGGCGTGCTGCGTATGATTTCCTGAACGATCAGAATCCAAAGAAGAACATTCGGGATGGTTTGGAAGATGGTGAAGATGATGGGACCGATGAGATTGACGCGTTGCTATTGTCAAAGATTGTTAGCTCGCGGTCTATGCAAAATAACCCGCTCGCACCTCGAAAACCTCCAGACTCATGTTGTTGTACAGGAAGGAGATATGGATCGTCAACAGGACAAGAGCCGCGGTCCACGCCGCGTCGCACGTACGACCTGTTTGAATATACGCGCTATACAAGAATCATGTTCGTGTTGGTCCTAGTAGTGGAGGACGGGCGTTACCCAAAAAAGGTGCTTTGCTACGCAGAGTCGAGTGAGCTATAGTGCAAAGCCATGTAGAAGCAGACGCACGATGAGCAAGGTCATATTCCGGCTCTCGCTCAGCTTCTTCATTAACTGAGGAATGTATTGCGGTTCCTGCAACGCGCGTTGTACATCAAGGTAGATGGTAAGCAAAAAGAATAGTCGCTGGAAGAAGGTGGCCATGCAGTGGGAGTGTTGTCGGAAGACTACAGTACAGTCCATCTTATGTACCGGACACCAACCACGTATACGGGAACATTGATTCGCGTAGTGTTGAAATCTGAGATCTGAGAGGCGACCCAGATTTGGGTCTAGTAGACCCTGAGAGGCGGTACATTTTTGGCAAACAGGGGTTCATAGTTCGATATCTCGGGTCGTGAGATGAGGCGATCACTTCTTCTTGTCTCTTACGACGTTGACTGCCAAAAGTCTCGTCCTGTATTCATCGTATACTCTACAGTCCTTGCTTTTTTGACAGCTCTTCTAGTCCTATCTTGACCTCTGATAACACTCCTTGATCTACTTTATCTCATCCCACCAAATGCCTGCCACCAACCCCCCTATTCGTGTCCTAGTCGACCCATATGCTCCCGTTTGCCCGGATTTCTCGTTGCCGGAGTGGAAGGACTCGAAGGAGGATGCTGAGAAGGCTCGACAGATCACCGAGGCCGAAGCTATTGCTCTTTCTTGCGAAACGGTGGACGGATGGTAACGACAGGAGTAAAGCTGACTGGGACGCGCAGGTTGCGCCCGACAAGGTTGCTGCTGACGCCGCCGAAGACCAGCGCTTAGCGGCTGAAAAGCTGGCGGAAGCGGCGGCTGACCGCGTTCGCAAGGACGCGCTTCAGGCCATTATCGACAAGAAGCCTCAGCTAGGCGTTTTCGACTCCAACACCAAGGCGCCTGATTTCGTTCACAGTCTCGTTCACCTTACGGCTTTGAAGCTCGTCCAGGCTCGCCGCTACGTATCCTTGATGTACTGGACTCCCGACGCGTTAAAGTCAGCAGCTGACTTGGACGCCTCCGCCGCCGATGACGCTGTCGCGGACGGTTTGCGCGTGCTTCTTGGACAGGAGCCCGTCTCTCGAAAGTTTGAGAGGCGACCCAAATTTGGGAGTCTCGACATTGAGACCCTGAGAGGCGCAAGATTTTGATTCTCCGTAAGCAAACACATTCCGAGTTTCTCTATACAGAAAAGAGTTGGTGTAGAAAAGTACGTTTGATTAGCAGCTGTTCCGCCTTGTCTAAACGCGCGCGCCTCGAACTGTGCAAAGAAACCGAGTAAGATATGCGAATAAATCGCCGAAGACGCGAAGAGGAACGAACGGAAGACGAAGATAACATGAAGACATATTTACTGGCTCCTTCTTGCTGATGAGAGCAGTACTATACGTGGCGTCGATGAATGCGCTCAAGAAGGGAATGATATGACACTGTGGGTAGAATTGGGAATAAAATGTAGAGGAAATAACAAGGATGCACTGACCAACTCGCGCTCACAGTGTTCAAAAATCATCGGCGCGCGTTATTCCCCGCGTTCTGGCAGGAGGACGGATTCCCATTCGCGGCCGTTAATCATGAAAAAGATAAGCGCGCATCCAACGTGTATCCAGTAGGCAATCATCTGGGGCCCGTCCAGTTGAAGACGTACGTGGCCAATGCCGTTAATGATTCCATCAAAAAAGGCCTGGACGAAGGGAAGGAGCAGACCGTCAGTCCTTGTTTTAGGCAGAAATAGGTACATATGGGTGGCTGGTTGGGTACGGGCGGGCGGACAGCCTGGAATCCTCCTATGACATGTCCGTAGTACCGGCAGTGGCTTGTCGTATCGTGGACGTTCAAGCTCGAAGCCTTTGAACAACTCCATGACGCCGTATACTAGCTTTGCCACCGGTGGTAGGCATATGTCCTGACAGATCATGCCCCGAAGAGTATCGAGAGCCTGTTCAGGGGGTATGGGGCAGGAGAGGTTGAGGTGAGGCAGCTTAGGCATGAGAAGAGTTAATGCAGCACTGCGAATGGATACCAAGTCCGGATCACCTTCACAGAGCAGGACGGCGTGTTCGGGCGACTCAACTGATGACGCGCAAAGGCAACAGAGCCTCTTGTCCCGAGGGACAAAGGGATGATACCTGTCTGCTTGTCTTAGCTGTTCAAGAGCCAGAAGGTGATCAGAGAATAGGAGCCGCGTCAGCGCTTTCCTGTTTCTAGTGACCCAGAGCCGAAGGTAGTGTCTCACAAAAATGATTTGATGTGCTGGTTTGTTCGGATGAGGCAGAGGCTTGAGACGGTTCCAGAGAAGATATGTCCGATATGAGGAGTCTGCAGCTGGAGACCCGTCTTCGTGGTGTGAGTAACCTCTTTGATCAACTCATCAACCTGGGCCGCACTGTAAGTACGAACATCAGGCGGCAGCTTTAGAATCGCGGGTACATCGTCCATTCCTAGCGGTCATGGTAGATGATCAATTGCCCACTGGATGTCACCTAGCCACAACCCATGTTCCCCGGAATGGAGATCAACGCAGACGTCAAGTGTTAGCCTTGCCAGTTCGGATTCCGGTGAGTCAAGCAATTCGCGTAGGAGATGCAGCGCCATTGTGACACGACGGAAGTGTAGGGGGAGTAGTCCAATGGAGGGGGAAAGTGTTAAGTCTTGACATCTAGCCGTTGTACATGCGCCTTACAAGTAAAATCATCGCAGTTTGGAGGCGATCCACTAGTATTGTGCTCGTGCACATAGGCCGGGGAGGGAGGAGGCCCTGAAATGGTGGTGGCATCTACAGACGTCTATAGTAACAGGGAGCATATCTACCCCTGGCGTAGGAGGAGACCTATACTTGGTGGCGCCGATTCTCATCTCCGAACGGCTCTGTTGATGCAATCCGGAGATAGTATTGAGAAGGCTTGATCATAATCGGAGCGCCTGCCGGTACGTATACACAGTAAACTTCAGGTACAGGTCCCAGGAGACCACGACCGGGTTACAATGCTCCGAGAGGCCAAGATATACAATGCCCCGCGCCTGGCCGCTAATGACGTTGTACACAGGCAGAATAAGCTGCTACGCCTGACGCGTCTCTGCTGTCCGCGAGCAATATGTCAGCCCTCCACATCCTGAGTTGCCTCGATAATATCCGAGTACTTGTGAAACGCAATTCCAACGCACGCGCCTCGGCCGATGCATTTGACAACTGAGAAGATACTTGTTAGCAAGCTGAAGACACGATTAGGAACAAACGAACGACGAATGAATAACATGACGACCTAATTGCTCCTTGTTGCTGATGAGAGCGATTCTATCAAACTCTTCTCGCCAGCAATCTTGACGCAGCTTCTGCAAGTGCTCGTGCATTACATGGAGCGCTTCTGCAGGCCTTGAATCCTGAATACACCGAAGTAAGGGATGCCGTCCAAGGAGGCGGTAGTGAGACGTCAGGAAAGCGTGGCAAACTGATCCATCGAAAATCGTTATGAAGGATGCGCTTGAAAGCATGCACGTTCTTTAACCCTATAAGTTTTCATTTTCCTGCGCAGAATTGGATAGACGCGCCCAGCAATCGTTAATAGTAATTTTAGTCCGTTGGAGGCCAAGGTCGAATCCTATGGTAGGTTCATCATCGATGGGTTTCGAGACGCTGGTGCATTATATCGAGCACGGTTTCGCGCGCCCGTCATTGAAGAAATCAAGAGACTCGGAGTGTTGATAAATCGCGTAGTGAAGGAGGAGATCAATAATGCGTTGCTCCTGTAGACAACGAGGAGGTTTTGGCAATAGCGAAGTCCGATGAATGGCTTTGCAGTGTCCACCAAGATTCAAAGCGCGCGGCTTCTGAATAGCTGTCAAATAATTCGTTTTTCGGACAGGAAGTAAAATAGACGCACCACTGTCGATTTCCACACAAACTGCGCTGACCCGCGAACATCTCTATGACTTCATTCACAAGTGATACATCACAGATTGCGCCAAAGAGTCACTCTCGAAAGGCGATATTCGAGATATTGGGTACGCCGACGTGCCGCAGCCTTGTACTTGGTCCGTCCATATTCAACAGGGAACTGCTCGACCGGGTTCAGTATCGGAGCCGAAATCTCAGAAATTTTTCGAGAGGGAAGCGACAGGGGGAGAGACCCATAAGCGACCCCGCGAATAGGTACAATGAGGGTAGCCCAAGACGTGTCTTATCATTGATTCTGTCGCCCATGAAATGTGCTATAATCGATAGTTTCAGCAATTAAGTATACGGTCAACAATCAAGAACTCACCATCGGCGACAATTTCTTGCCCTGCCAGCTGCCAGCTGCTAGAACGCGTCCCCTGAGCGCGTTGTCCGCATGTCGATGGCATCGAGTAGCCTTTGCCGTTGCCGCGCTGCCCTTAAGGCAATCCATCCTACGAGCGCCCTAACAGTCTATATTGGCGCAATCAAAGATCTTCAACTCGTTCTCAAAGATAATAGCAAGACCTGTATGATGGAGGGAAGGAAGGAAGGAGCCGGATGCCTCGCGCCGGACAGGTCGCTTTCTCGACGCACCATCGTGATTGCCTTTGCTGTCCGCGAGCCCGAGAGCAACAGGCTATATGCTATGACAATTGTAATAGTAATACGTTACCTCCGACGTATAAGCACGCCGAGCACGTCTTGAATTCCCCACATTCGTTAAACTTAAAGTTATAGCAACAGGCCCTGCCCCTCCTTCAATTCGCCACTTTCGAGAAGAAGTAGACGCTATGTATGCTTACGCTGCGGAGCCCAGCGATTTGTCGACACTACCTCGCCGTTTAGATGTTACATATATAGATGAAGAACAGAAAGCTTGGTAATATTGCATGAACGGGAATATCAAGAACATACGGCAGTCATAAAAGTGCTTGTACACACGCCCGAGAAATCTTCCTGCCCATCTTCGCCGGTCTAAAAGCCTTCCTCTTCTTCAACGGCGGCTCCTTAAGGGACGGCGCAGACATTTCCTCCTCTAATGAATCGCACTCCTCGGGCACAAGCGAGCATGATTTTCTAACAAGCGGTGAAGGCTCGATGACATCCTCCACTAAGCAGTCTGCAACGAAGGCGCAGCTGTCTTGCGACGGAATAGCATCACATCCGCCGAATTGTGCCTGGCTTTCTTCACGGCCGCTTACACTTGCGTAGAAGTCGTACGGGGCAAGTACGAGTTCGAGACAGGTGAGAAGAGAGATGTGGTCGAAGTGGTGAAGGGCGCCGAGACGGCAGTGAAGCTATCCGACATTCTGCGCGCCATGGGACGTATCTCCTTTCTCGTCGTCTTTGCGAGCTTTACGAATGGCTTGCGGATAGATGCTAGAAAGAAAATCAATTTTTTGCATCCACGACAATAGGAGTAGACGTACCAGCAGACAGTCTGCGTTTACGCTTATTGTGGGGTTCAACCATTGTTGAAACCGAGTCGATTGTGATGCCCGACGCATCCGTGGCCACGCTATCTACAGACGAGCGCCGTGAACGACGTTGACTGCAAATGGGGTTCGAAATACGATGGAACTCGGGAGCCCGAGGCGATAGCGATGGGCATAGCTTAAATGCAAGCACAGCGGCGAGACTCTAGAAGATATGTTGAAGATCTGGAAACAAGAGGTGAGAGATCAACGTACAAGTGTGGCGCCAGCGGTGCTGTACATAACACCAAGCGTAAGCGAGGCGTAGGAGGCAGAGGTAGAAAATTAGCAAACTCTGGAAGTAGACATTGTGGTGATGGTTCAATTCTGGTTTATTCCATCGCTGGGGAAGGATTTTATACGGAGAGCGTCAGTGAGACAGTCTCTCTTTGAGCAACCGTTGCAAGCAAAGAGGAGTTATAAACAATCGGTGCACCACAGCTAGTCCTGTAGTAGGATTGCGCGCATAGAGTCACGGTGCCACCATGAGTGACAAAATATACAGATTATACTGGGCCAGCGTGCTAGAGGTCATATTCAGCGCAGAGCATTCGAGGAAAGATTAACGTTATCTCCGGTGCAGTGCAGCTCAGACACCGGGGAGAATATACGAGTCTAAACTCAACGTCAGGATATGGAATCAACATCAGAGAGATTGAGCTTACTAGGGTATGTGTCTGGAGAAAAGACGTCTCCTCATATAGTGCAAAGCGGTGCAGCCAACCGATTAATCGATTCGAGGAAACGATACGTTTCTACTTATGTAGGCCATTAGCTACGCTTGTTGAAGTAACCACTAACATGCATACCTTGTTGTCATGATGATATCTGGACATAGTCATGACTCTGTCCTGGATCCCGAGACGTAGGGAGAGGCAGAGGGCGTCTGCATCGCGATACAGCCTCTGACCATGACTCTCGTGCCGGTAAAGGTGAACCTTGCCCGTTGACAATGATCTGGGACATGGGACCTTGATAGCTGTATGGACGCGACAATGGTTGACGGCAAAGAGGACTGGCATATTGAATATCCCGATCCGTAAATACATATTCGCGAAAAACCATACAGCTTGCAGGCACATACCAACCCACTAGACAAACGGACTAGCGGCTATTGGGACTGTGAGATGCGTTCAGCTAGGACTCTTGCGGATCCTTGTGCTCTTCTCACCATTGGGGCGACCAGGGAGAGGCAGAGAAGGCGTCACACAAACAAGCAGGCGCGCGCCAGCGACAGCCCAAGGGGATTGGTGCCGCTTCTAGTTGTCCTTCCACCGTGATTCACAGAAGGCCATATTCCAGTCCGGAGGTGCAGATTGAATCGATTGAAGGGGTTTTTTCGGAGGTCCTTGGCAGGGGAGAACGTCGGCAAAGCGGTATGTAAACGGCCTGGGATGGCGGAAGGTAGTCTGAGCCTTATGTGGGGGGTACTTGGCAGGTGCACCTCGGAGTTCGAATTTGCTGTTGGCCGACTCTGGCATTGAGATTTCGGAGATCTCCGTGGCCGAATTGGGCGTGATCTCCACACGCGTTATCTTTGCTTCTCGCCCATCATCGCGTTTCTGCTGCACAATCATTCTCTGCCAGTCCAAGCGCGTCCCATGAAGAGATGGACATGGATCAGTCAAGCCGTGATCTATCTGCTTTTCTTGAGCCCGAGTTTGGGGCAAATTTTCCCGCTGCTCCAACAATTAATGAGCAGCATCGCGTCGAGATCGATGCTGGAATACCCGACGCGCGAGAGGCAGGCGTACGCGCTGGTGAGATGAGCTTCGTCGATTAGAAACCAACAAATGCTCTTCCGGAATTTTGGCATCTTCTCATCCTTGCGAAACCCTTCACTGTTCAACATCTGTGGGCTCATAACTACAAGCCTGATACCCTTTGCTTGCATGACCTCGTCAAACAGTCTGATGGGTGGTTCCTGTAGCCGAGCCGCATCAAGAGTGTCCTGGCTAATTGCCCAAGACTTTAATCCATATTTAGTTCCGCAGGCAGCCTACCGTAGTGTCAGTACTAGATTAACATAAGTATCATGAATATTCTTCACCTCCTGGTCGCATAGAGCTTTGGTCGGCGCAGTCATAATCCCAATCCCTTCCTCGAATCGCGCTTGCGCCGCAATTAGCGGTGACATGAGAATGAGAGTCTTTCCATGGCCAGTAGTGATCCTCAGGAAGAGATCCTTGTTCTGGACAAGATCAAACGAGTGTCGGCTTTGGGGTTCATAGAGGGAGGGGACATTGCATTTCTCGCAAAGTAAAGCATCAAGCCATTCTCGCGTATTCACTTTGTGACGAGCATAGCCCAAAATGGAAGGGCTTGTGGAAGATGAAGTTGACATGAATTAGAAGGGGCCGTTAAGGTAAGTCTAGAGGGAACGTTCTCTCGCGTTTGTTGTAGTGGTTGCGACAAGAAAATAAGCTTGCTACTACTGAGCCCGGCGGCACTGGTACTTGCTCCTTTGAGACGAATCTGAATCTCGGGCCACTACGGTCCGACGGCTTGAGCGAGGCAATCACTAATATTCGAACTCCGAGGTGCACCTGCCAAGTACCCCCCACATAAGGTCCAGACTCTATAGTAAGTAGGAACGATTATCTTCATACTCCTCATAGAGTCTGGAAATCGAGACTAGATTGAGGCTGCTCTAGCTAACGTAGACAACGTGAAGGTGCGATCCTGCCCGGCCCGAGTATCCGGCACTTCTCCCTGCCTTCCGCCTAGTCTCGATTTCCAGACTCTATGAGGAGTATGAAGATAATCGTTCCTACTTACTATAGAGTCTGGACCTTATGTGGGGGTACTTGGCAGGTGCACCTCGGAGTTCGAATATTAGTGATTGCCTCGCTCAAGCCGTCGGACCGTAGTGGCCCGAGATTCAGATTCGTCTCAAAGGAGCAAGTACCAGTGCCGCCGGGCTCAGTAGTAGCAAGCTTATTTTCTTGTCGCAACCACTACAACAAACGCGAGAGAACGTTCCCTCTAGACTTACCTTAACGGCCCCTTCTAATTCATGTCAACTTCATCTTCCACAAGCCCTTCCATTTTGGGCTATGCTCGTCACAAAGTGAATACGCGAGAATGGCTTGATGCTTTACTTTGCGAGAAATGCAATGTCCCCTCCCTCTATGAACCCCAAAGCCGACACTCGTTTGATCTTGTCCAGAACAAGGATCTCTTCCTGAGGATCACTACTGGCCATGGAAAGACTCTCATTCTCATGTCACCGCTAATTGCGGCGCAAGCGCGATTCGAGGAAGGGATTGGGATTATGACTGCGCCGACCAAAGCTCTATGCGACCAGGAGGTGAAGAATATTCATGATACTTATGTTAATCTAGTACTGACACTACGGTAGGCTGCCTGCGGAACTAAATATGGATTAAAGTCTTGGGCAATTAGCCAGGACACTCTTGATGCGGCTCGGCTACAGGAACCACCCATCAGACTGTTTGACGAGGTCATGCAAGCAAAGGGTATCAGGCTTGTAGTTATGAGCCCACAGATGTTGAACAGTGAAGGGTTTCGCAAGGATGAGAAGATGCCAAAATTCCGGAAGAGCATTTGTTGGTTTCTAATCGACGAAGCTCATCTCACCAGCGCGTACGCCTGCCTCTCGCGCGTCGGGTATTCCAGCATCGATCTCGACGCGATGCTGCTCATTAATTGTTGGAGCAGCGGGAAAATTTGCCCCAAACTCGGGCTCAAGAAAAGCAGATAGATCACGGCTTGACTGATCCATGTCCATCTCTTCATGGGACGCGCTTGGACTGGCAGAGAATGATTGTGCAGCAGAAACGCGATGATGGGCGAGAAGCAAAGATAACGCGTGTGGAGATCACGCCCAATTCGGCCACGGAGATCTCCGAAATCTCAATGCCAGAGTCGGCCAACAGCAAATTCGAACTCCGAGGTGCACCTGCCAAGTACCCCCCACATAAGGCTCAGACTAGCCTCAATCATGCGCTAGGGATTGAGCTATACGCTGCATTATTTTCATCGCGTCACCTCCAACGTGTTACTATGTCCGCTATCTTCGCGTCAAAAGCACGTCTAGTTCTCGCTGCAACTAATCCTAAAGTTTCACATTATCATTACCGCCATATCCACAAACTACTTGAACAGTCGACATGATTTAATACTGCGAAATCGAAAGACGCTCTGAAGGATATTTCCCGGTGGCAAAACCTTTCAGTCTGCGAAGCGTATTAGTGAATCTGAAGTGTACGGTGAGCAACACGAATGAGCAACAGTGAAAATGAACACATACCTGCCACGAGCAGTTCGCCTTGATCGTATTGGCCCGCTGATACTACCCAAAAGCCGAGCTGATTTCTTCGCCTGAGCGATCTTCACTGAGGACTGACATGCAGTGTGCACTTCGACGACGCTCGAGCGCCGCCTTTTCGAAGCCACCGGAATGGCAGAGAAAGAGAGCTCCTCTACTGACGAAGGTGGCGAACTGACGACAAACTCTTCAACCGTAGATTTAGACTGCGGGTGTACAGTCTCCACAGAATTTATCGCCGACAGGAGGTGGGAATAATCAGGTTCAACAGATCGCGGTGGGTAGTCGGGAGGGCAATCGCTGATTTGGTAGGGGCGCGCGCCCAAATCCTTGGTTGTCGCAAGCGCAAGGCGGTAGAGGAAGTGGTCCCAGGGTTCGGCGACAGGTTGCGATGAAAGCTTGGCGGCTGGGCGACCGGTAGCTGCGGTGGGTGCCACTACTCCTGGGGCGGTCTCTAGAGGCCCAATGGGCTGCTCGACGGTGGAGGGATCGATAGCACGGAATTCGAAGGGCTCATCCCCGAAGACGGAGCGCTGCATGTATGAGTGAGGTGCGCGTGGTGTGGTGTCGGGAATGACGCGAAGTAAGGAAACGTAGTCGGCGGGGATGGGGCCGCTGGGAGGAGGGGAGAAGTCTTCAACATTGACACCTTTGCTAATGGGGACCATGATTACAAATAGCAGTGAAGCGCTTGAGTTTGTAAAGTTGTGGGAATGGGTGGCTTCAGGCATAACTGAGTGTCGCGACCAGGTTTATATAGCAATCCTAGTGTCTTGTATCGGAGAAGATGTGTTCGAGTTCGATCGTTGAGAGGTGATAGACCAGACATCAATCCTGTGCGTCTCAACTGTAAACCGGTGAGACGGTGCCGGCGGTAAGACTCAGAACTTAATTCTCGGCGGTCGAGGACTAGTGGAGAAAGAAGATATCTCCGGGTGGACTGCGAAGACGAGTGGCGACAATTGGTTGTAAAAGTTTGTTATGATTAGGGGCGGGACCGTGAAGCGACGTCTCGTTATATATCTGTTGGCACTTTTCCCGTAGCTCGCTACCGTTTTGAGTGCAATCAGGTATGCCTGGGTGAAGTAACAACTAACGGGCTCAAATAAGACTCAGCATAGTCGAAGGTGACTTCAAACCAGAACGAACGAGGCAGAGCAAGTCGATACCGATGAGCGATGTAGCTGGCGGCTTCTGGTCAGCGTTAGCGTTTTTCCACGACAGACTGGCGCGCCAAACGCACCGTAGAACTTTCCCCAACTGTAAGTGGAGGTGGCCAAGGGAGATCAATGACGTTCTTTGCGCTGTGCGGACACTGATCCTTGCAGGAAATCAGGGCATTTTCGGATGTTTACAGGCTGTAAACATCCGAAGAAAGGAATTTAGATCTAGTTCTGTCGCTGCAGTCAATTGTGATTTCCAAAACTTCGCATTATCATTGCCTTCGTTCGCGTTAATGGTGATATACAAATTCCATGGGTATACTATAAGGTCTAAGAGTAGGAGAGCACCCAAAAATAGTCGACATTGTTCAATACTGCGAAATAGAAAGGCGCTCTGAAGGATATTTCCCAGTCGCAAAGCCTTTCAGTCTTCGAAGTGTATTAGCGAATCTGGAGGTATCGGTGAGCAAGACGAAGACGGCAGAGTGAAATCGAACACATACCTGCCACGAGCAGTTCGCCTGGATCGTGTTGGCCCGCTGATGCTACCCAAAAGCCGAGCTGGTTTCGTCGCCTGAGCGATCTTCACTGAGGACTGACGTTCAGCCCGCACTTCAACGACGCTCGAACGCCGCCTAGAAGCTGGCGCCATCGGTATAGCGGAGAAAGAAAGCTTATCCACTGACGAAGGTGGCACATCAACGGCCACAGACTCTTCAACCGTAGATTGAGACTGCGGGTGTACAGTCTCCACTGAATCTCTCGACGACAAGAGGTGAGAGTAATCAGGTTGGACAGACCGCGGTGGGTAGTCGGGAGGGAAATCGCTGATTTGGTAGGGGCGCGCGCCCAAATCCTTGTTTGTTGCAAGCGCAAGGCGGTGGAGGAAGTGGTCCCAGGATTCGGCGGCAGGTTGCGGTGAAGGCTTAGCGGCCGGTCGGCCGGTAGCAGTGGGCGCCAGTACTCCTGGAGCGGTCTCTAGAGGCCCAATGGGCTGCTCCACGGTGGAGGGATCAATAGTCTGGAATTCGAAGGGCTCATCACCGAAGACGGAGCGCTGCATGTATGAATGAGGTGCGCGCGGTTCGGTGTTGGGGATGCCGCGAAGTAAGGAAACGTAGTCGGCGGGGATGGGGCCGCTGGGAGGAGGGGAGACGGCTGCAACATTGACACCTTTGCTGATGAGGACCATGATGGCAAATATGAGTTGAGCCGTTAAACTTGTAAAGTTGTGAGAATTGGGGGGGTTTAGGTATAACTGAGTGTCGCGACTAGGTTCTTATAGCAATCCTAGTGTCTAGGTTTGAGTTCGATCGTTGAGAAGTGATAGACCAGACATGAATCCTGTGCGTCTCAGTTATATACCGGTGAGACGATGCCGCCGAGAGCTCGGTCCACATTGGATCTGTCAGTGGAGAAAGAAGATATCTCCGGTGGACTTTGAAGACGAGTGGCGACAATTGATTTCAAAAACGATCAGTGGTAGGACCATCTATAAGAGCGCGACTAGAGATTGTGCTGCAAAGAAGCGAGAGGGTGTTTCGCCAACGGCGAACGAGTACCGGTGGAAGTGCCCATTGATAGAGGCTTGACCGTGAAAATACAAGTTGGAGGTAAGTAATAGAAGCCGGGTAAACGCAGTCTGCGGCACGCTTGCTCTGATCCTTCATCGCTGCGTCTCTAAAACTCATCTAGCAAGTGCATGCCGTCTTTACTCGATTGAGAGCCCGGTGTTTCTGTAATGGGAACCCTTGTGGGTGTCACTGGAATCTACCATGGAATCACAGACCGGGTTCGCCATCGACTCAACCGCATACTTCATCACCCCCGATGGAGCAGTCACTATGTAAGGTCTACATCATATTCATAGACGTACCATCTGCCTACCACTCGGGTGACTTTCAATGGTCTCCTCGAACGCGGACCACTGCGGCTAGTGCGTGAATAATGTCGCGACGATGGTAGCAACTTTGCTTTTCCGCACTAGATGTTTCTGGGCCGTCCATATGGGATGTTTTTTGACGTGCTGCTAGGTCGAAGAAAATGCGCGGCGACTTTTGTTCAGAAATCGCCAGCTATATTGTCATTAACTTGCTGTAAATCACGCGTTTTTGGTCCAAGTTGTTGCGTGCGTATGTGTTTTATTTAAAATCAATTGCTTTGTTGCTTGAATATTCTCATTTAGCCTCCAAACTCATCTAGACTGCGCGTTGGTCGGTTTGAGCTGGGCACCGAACCGCGAAGGTACCGCCATATCTGCACCGCCCTTACACGATAACGAGACAACGTTGGTCGGCGCGTCGCGGACCTCTACATCCTGACGTCGAGCTGAGACTTGGCCAGCTCCCGGTGTCTGAACTAGCACTGCATCGGAGTTAACGAGAAAGTCTCCACGGAGCTGCGATCGCCGGTGCCATCGATCCTTGGGCGTATGTTGATGTCTCATTCAATCATTGTACGCTAACTGTTCTTCTCAGTGCGCTGAAACATCGTCTGCATATCAGCTGCGCCGTAGCACAGACGAGGGGTAGCTTCTCAGGATACTTTCCGAGGGTTTGAAGACTCTTGGTTGAGACTCTTAGTTGTGGGATTCAGCAGACCCTTTGCCCTACTGGTCGATCAAGAGAGACAGTTTCATTGACGCTGTCGGTATAGAATCCTCCTCCCAGCAATGTATTGCGCCAAATTTGAACCATCACCACAATGTCGTCTCGTGTCTACTATCACTCTACTTCCTCCTCCTGCACCTCACTGACAGTTGGTGTTTTTCAAAGTTCAGCCGGCGTCACAGCCGTACGTTCATATCGCGTATCCCTTTTCTTCTCTAATGCGCCTTCTAGAGTCTCGCTGTTATAGTTGCATACAAGCTCTTCCCATCGCTCTCCCCTCCTGCCCCCGAGTTTCGTCGTACAGCGACACCTACCTACAGCCAACCTCGCTCGCGGCGCTCGTCTGTAGTCACTGCGGCCACGGAGACGTCGGATATCTCAATCGATTCAGTCTCAACCTTGGTCGAACCAGAAATAAAGCGTAAACACAGACTCTCTTCCGGTAAGTCTGTTTCCTCCTATCCATTCATCGCGCAGAATCCCGATCCCTATCAGCTTTCATCAGCAAACCTTTCATTAAACTCGCAAAGACGACTCAGAAGGAGATACGGCCCTTGGCGCGCAGAAGCTTTACTGCCGTCTCGTCCCTTTCACTACGTCAACCGTATCATCCTTCTCACCTGTATCGCACGCCACTTCTACGTATGTTAAAGCGGCCATCAAGAGAGCCAGGCGTAATTCGGCGGACTGCGTCGCAAGACAGCAGCGCCTTTTACCGGGGGACGATGTCACAGAGCTCTCCCCGCTTGTTAAAAAATTGTGCTCCCTGGTCCCCGAGGAGTGCGATTTCCTAGAAGAGGCCTTCTGTCGAGGTATCGCCGTTTGTTGAAGAGCTGCCGTCAAAGAAGAGGAAGGCTTTTAGGCCGGTGAAGATGGGCAGAAAGATTTCGCGAGTCTGTGTGCAAGTCTTCTGCTGACTATTAATTTCTCTTGATATTGTATACCATGTTAATCTAATAATACCAAGACGCTTTATTATCCTTTGTGTGTGATGTCCTGGGTCCAAAGCAGGAGATGAATTGATAAGTACTGAAAGAGCGAGAATCTAGCAACTCTTTGATCAGCTGCGTTTCCTTGCCACGCGCGGGAGCTCTCAGCTTGTTCAAGAACACGTACGAAAGACTGTTATGTTCAGGTATCGACACCGCAAAGGGCACAGTCTGCCTCAGAATAGCGGACTCTTTTATCGTAGCGGTAGCGTTCGGATGCCATATTTCGACATGTGTAAGCCACGTTTCTATTCGGTACTTGCCATCATGGATTTCCCTCCTTGTTGATCATACTAAAGCTTCTCGATCAGACTAAAGTGCACTCTATGCTATATGTGAAGCACCTTATCGTCGGCTTGGTCACTGCGACTGCTGCTAATGCCTGACAGTGTTGTCCGTCGATTAGGGATAGCTAGGCTATCAGAAACTCGTAAGTACAGATTATTCAACGTACTGTTTGCATCTGCTTACTTTTATTTACGGTCGGCAATGCACTGTGACGCACGGAGCCGGCAAACGGGATCTTTCCCAACATATTCATGACTACATTTCTTCGCTGGTGTTGACCGCCGACCTCGCAGAGACAAGAAACGCGCCGACTTGACTGGCAGGTCGCATCGACCCACGCGAAATGGGCTCTCGCGTCGTTTGGAAGGCTCTCAAAGACGTGCAGAAGGAGAAGAAAAGGGCGATCTACTGTAAATGCTGCGCCCAAGCGCAAGGCCGAGGTGGCGGCTTTGGGTATTCGGATTTTCACAGGACGCGGAGTGCCTGACATATCGCTCCCTGGATTCATACTCTGCGAGGGATCCAGTTGGGTGTAGGAAAAGGACACTGCATCCCCGGGGAATGCGCCATCTTCCGGTGTGCGCGCTAGATGTTCCTCCATGGGAGTCCACGACGTGGCTGTAACACAACAACGTCATGGGTTGGGAGTAGTATGTGAGTGGCATATCGTTCGAATAGTCGTCCATGTTGGTGGGAGGAATGACAGAGATTCTGGGAAGACTTGCCTTGCGTCTGTGCTAGGCTGGGCGCCAACATCAAGGCACGGTCGTTTGTATGCTCGGAGGAACCACAATTCTCATACAGCTCGTTGATAAGCGCGCGCGCGGGACACATTTTGCCCACGACAAGGTTGATTTATTATCACTGGATACAGATAATCATGGCTTCTGTTCGTCCGTCAGCGTCAAGTCATTCATTGTAGGCAATACATGCGCAACATACAGAGTAGAAGGTCGGTCTAGACTCTTTTCAAGCGTTCCTCGTCTCGTCTGTAGTCGTATATACCCATCTCCCGCCGTGTCTGCATCGCTGTTACTAAGTTCTTTTCTCGGACAATAGATAGAAGAGACATACCACGTCGCTTTCAATACAAACTGCTCTGGCCCACATCTCTATTCAATTACAAGTCATACATCGCAGATATCGCCAAAGGAGTCCTGAGAAAGAAATCCGAGGAACTGCGGACGATGGCGTAGTGTTCCAAGTCATGAGGTGACGCCTTTCCAGCTGATGAAAGAGGAGCACGTGATTTAGCGACCGAGCATGCGGGTAACATAGAGGGACACACCATCTGCGACAGCGTTGAAGTGCCTTTAGCCCTGCGAGATGCAAAAACGCGTCCCTTTGGCGCGCTGTCCAACGCCAATGTCCACCGAGCTGTGTAGCCTTTGCCGTTGCCGCGCGATCCTTAGACGATTCGTCCTACGAGCGCCCGAAAAGTCGACATAGGCGGAATTAATGGTCGCCAACTCGGTCTCAGAGGCATGGAGTAGCAAGGCCTGCAAGTTGGCCTGGATGACGGAAGGAAGGAAGAAGGGTCGGATGTGCGGGCCGTCCTCACCGGCTTTCTAAACGAGTTGACTTTCCTGCCGCGAGCAACAAGCTCTGGCAATCATCTTCAGTCATGCGCTACGGACTGGGCTATACGGGCCTGAGCATGTCTATAATCATCGGGCTCGAATGCGGTGGACTCTCAGTTCATGTGGGGCCCCTGCGCAGGTAAACGTCCCGGAATCTTCCTGGGATCGCTATACGCACATCCGCGAATTTAACAACGTTTGGGCGCCAGAAATGTATGTCAAGTTTAGTGCCTCTATAAATCGCGTTGAACCCACCGCTGATTGGACGTCCTTTTCACCGAAGCGGGATATGGTTTTCCGTTTCCGTTCGGCATATGGGCCCTGGTAGTCTCGAAACCCGACTGACTGAGGTGTAGGAAGACAGTCGTTCCTACCACTACTAAGGGCCCTGGAGTCTATTGTCCGTCCTGGATATGCTCATGGTCTTGAAATATTTCCTTCTGTAATTTGCGTGCTCCGCCTGATGTCGTTGACCGTCGGGAAGCGTTATGTCTCCAAGTTATTGATTCCGAGTCGCGACTCATTCCTCGATTCGCTGGAGGCGCGATATGTGGTTAGCAAATTCGACTTGATATAGTTTCAACTCGTCGGATCGTGCAGAGTAATTCATAACACCGTTGTTAGCACTGCGACTTGACTCATTCGTTCAACTGGGGTACACCCAGTGTGTCGGTGTGTATCCCAGCTTCTCCAAGTGAGATTAAGCTATTTGAGCTCAACGTTCGCCATTAATACTATTTTCCTACCAACAATGCATTTTCGATTGCTTCTTGACAAAACCGTTATATGTAAACGCGCTGATGGCAGACGAGATTTCCGATTCCCGATGGGCCGGCATATAGCTTTCTGCTCTGGAGAATTCACACACTCTTCAAATCTCTTCAAATGTCACTCTCTATCCACAAGTTACGGCGATCTAGTGACGTAGCGATTGGCCGGTCCGGCGCTGAACGGGATATAACATTGATAGCAATCAGTGGTACATAGGTTATCATAAATACGCGACTCTGGATAATCTCCACTGGATTCCACCAATTCGATTACTACACTATAATGTCTTCGCCTGCACCAGTCCTCCCTCCTCTTCCCCCCAGTCCTACTGCCGCGACTGTCTCCGTGCGCGCCATTCAAACTGGGTTCGTCCTCCTCCCGGCATCTCTCTTCTTGTCTCCCGTCGTCCAAGGGTATGAGACCGAGGATCTACCTGTGTTTTCGTATCTAATCGAGCGTGGTGAGTTGAACACCAGACGCGTTTTGCGCAGTTTCCTCTAAACTTTACCTGCAGATGTCAATGGGAAGAAAGAAAGGCTTATGTTCGACCTCGGCCTGCGCGCGGACATTACCCAGTTCCCGCCGGCCTTCCAGGCTGAATTGAAAGCAGTGCAGGCTATGGGCGGGAGGATGACTTCGCCCGAGAAAGATGTCGCGACGCAGCTGAAGGAAGGTGGGATAGAGCTGGAGAGTGTCAAGACGGTCGTGTGGAGGTACGTCTTGCTTCCGTCATTTCGTTTCTAATGTGAACACACATACAGTCATTATCACGTCGACCATGTAGGCGATATGTCGACGTTCCCATCCACTACGGAACTCGTCATTCACGAAGACACCGACGTGCGGACCTACCCGTCCAAGGAAGACTCAACTTTGCTCGATAGTGATTTTGCGTAAATGTGTTTTCGCCTCTTTTCTCTTTCTCGTACTTACTGACAATTTATTTCCTCCAGAAATCATACTGTCAGGAAGCTTTCTTTCAAGGCATCGGTTTTCAAGATCGGCGACTTGGATGCCTTCGATTACTTTGGGGACGGAAGCCTCTATATTCTAGATACGCCTGGGGTACGATGTGTTCTTCCTTCTCCGCATCCTGACTGACAAACATGATAACAGCACTGCCCGGGCCATATGTCCGCCCTCGCGCGCGTCACCCCAACCAGCTTTGTCTTGCTGGGAGGCGATTGCTGCCACCACGTCGGCGACCTCCGTCCCACGGTCCATCATCACCTCTTCTCGCCGTGTCCTCCAGACATCGTAGAAGCATCCCGGAAGACAGTCGACGGAGCGCAATTCCCTCCTACCGACTCAGATGGATTTGACTTGCTCAATCGTACTACGCCGATGCTCGAACCCGGCAAGTCGATGTACGTGGACATCGTCAAGGCGAAGGAAACACTGGCAAAGATCGCTGTGTTGGATGCTCATCCCGACGTCTTGACTTTCCTTCCGCATGATGTTAGTCTTCTTGGAGAGTATAAGATAGATCTGTTCCCTGCGAGTATTGAGTCTGATTGGAAGGCAAAGGGGTTGAAGGAGATGTTGATGTGGGGGTTTTTGAAGGAGGGAAATAAAGGGTGGCGGTTTGGACCCACGTTGGATGTGGGGCGCCAAATAGAGCTGTAACTTAGTCCCCGTGGTCGGTGCAGCCTGCAATGTACAAACACTGAACCAGTTCTCGGGCAAGTGTTCACATCAAAGTGTTCATACCGAGGTACGTCGCGTTGACTCTTGGATCTTCTTGTCCAAATCATTGGACCCAGATGCCCGAGTCGCTGGATCTCAATGATAAGGATAGTAGCGCTCAGGGGCCCAAACCGCCTACCGACTGGACTGCGGAGTCTGGTACATAAATGACCATGGACACGGGCAAGCGAGTGATCCGCGTCCGCATCGACCGTCCTCACCTTGTCCGAAGCCGTCATTGCCAGGTCGTTGTTGCCGCCAGGCACCGCCCAATGAACGATTGACCACCCTTGAACGTGCCACTTTTACCTTTTACCGTTTTACTGAATGCTCCACCGACACATATATCAACCACGTTAAGGCCAGCGTCAATTCAGGAGACGTGATTCCATCATGTTGTACCCTCTCAGCCGCAATCGCCCTCCGCCGCGGCGTAAACCGACTTAACCTTGACCTCCGCCCATATCTCCTACTCTGAGCGACGCGACTTTGACTTTGGCGGGCACGCTACAGGCGCCGCACCGTATTCTCGCTTCGAGAATGATATCAAATTGCTCTTGTCAGGATCCCATTGGATTTGGACATTCGGTAGCGTTCTCTTTGCTGTTGGTGAGTCTGCCCATTTTCATGCCAACGTCCGATTGCTCATTTTCTTCTAAAAGACGCGCAGGAGGCTTACGGCGCGCCTCAGATCACTGTGACTGGTCTCCGATAAACGCATGGATATCTTCCGGACGCCCGCCCCACTCGATTTCGTCTTTGGAATACGGTTCTTGTTTGTGGGTGTTTGACCGACTGTCTTTGATGCGCTGCGACAAGTAGCTCTCCAGAAATGTTTTCTAAAGAGGTTCAAATAGCCAGTCTTTCTCATTCTTTGTCGGTCAGTTCTCATCTCATATCTTTCAATTTTTTCAATGCAAGTAGTAATGATTTTTTTTCCATTTTACAGTTGGAACTCTCAAGACGCCGACATCGTCGTGTACACTGTTCCTTGCGACATTCTTGACGTCCATGCAAGACATGAAGACTGCGCTGTTCTTGTCCGTGGCCTCGCTGGACACGCCTTATCCCAAGGCGAGATCACTTTCGCAAGGTCGCGTTCAGGAGTTTTGCGGCTATCTGTCGCAACAATGATGCCCTTAATACTGCTAGTAATGTAGTACAGGCGTCTGGAGCTGTCTGGATTTCGGCTTCGCCTACAGTATGTCCCTCTTTTCCGTACAAGTTTCTATTCCTCGAATTTGTTTCTTAGGACAATGTGTCGAGCACGAGAGCGGGACGTGCTTGATCACGTTAGTACGCAGTTTACACGACGCATCGCTGTGTATGTTCAAGACAACAACGGCGTTTGACGGACATCGAAATCATTTCGATGGCGTTAACACGCGACTTGAACAGAGCAGACGAGGGATGGTGCAGGAACGTGGAAGAAACGTGCCCCGCCGGCAGAGCGGGGTGGTGACACGCAGCGAAGGAAGAAGTAGAGGACGCCAGACCATTGCTGTTGAACCTGGATTTTCCGAGTTCCCAGACAATGGATATACTGAAAAGGTGCAGAAGAATCCGGAGCACTCAGCACAGCGACGAAACCATTACGGACCACTTGAGGCTTAACGACATCGTTACAAAGCGTGGGCACGCCCTAGCCATCTGTGGGCTGTCTTCTTGCGACGAGTTGCGCTTCACAGTATTCTTGAACGGTACCCAAGGAACAGGTTTATTTCGACTTCAACGAAGCCATCAATCTATTACACTTGACTCAACAGAAATCGGGACACGCGACTGTCTGTATGGACTGACAATTTACGAGAAGTTGAAGCTCTCGAGGTTGAACCTACACCCATGCATTGTTAGCCCATTTCTCATCAAGTCGGAAAGCTTACCCAGCGGGCCCAGTAGCACATCCAGAGCCGCTTCCGGTGACGATAGACGGGCCGTTAGTGCAGATATCGTTCGTGCCGCCAGACTTGTAGAAGTTGGCGTGGTTGGGGACACCGGAGTAGCTGATGGACTTTGCAGAGCCGCCGTTGGTGAGCCAGACGCACGAACCCGCGGTCACGCCGGGGCTCCTGGCGATGACAGAGCCTGCACAGTTCGCGCCCGAGTACCAAACGAAATCGGCCGCAAGCGCCCCGGGGGCAACAGCGGCGACGAGGAGCGCGCTAGCGATGAAGGCGATGTTGAACTGCATTCTGGTTGGTTGATAGCTTCAAGTAGAAAAATTGGGTGAGTTTGCACAACCGGCTGAGAAAGGCTGGAATGCTAACCTGATCAAAGGCAGGATGAGGAGCTGATTGAAAAATGTCCAAGAGCACAGGCTTTTATATGTTTTCTGTCGATAATGCCCTGGCCATTCAAGACCAATCTACGACGACAGCGGGAAGGAAGTAAGGAAAAGGAAGTCGCTACTTGGCACGCTCCCATAGAGGAACCGGAGAACCATGAGATGTCCTAACAGCATCGGGATCGCATGCGGAGAGTGCACGATTGTTATCCGTCATGCCCAACTCATCGTAATCAACGAAATGATATTTCATTCAATCTCAAGCCTTGTGCTCTACCTCCAATAGGGTAGCGCAAGAAACGGCCAGTTGTACCCTGGGAAGCTCTATATTTCGGCGATTTACAGACTTCTGAGAGCTCGAAGTCGACGTGGCGAAAACTTGTACTTTCAGCGAAATTTGACATGAAGACGTTGTAGATTGCATCGCTGGAAAGTAGACACTTTCGGCGTGAAATGTGGCGTAAATATTTCTCATGGAAGCGCTTTTGGCGGAGTTCTATCTCTTGATCATCCAGAAATAGAAGACAGAGGCCCCGAGTGTTCTGGTTTGATGATGTTCATGTACCTGCGACAGGTACGTGCAGCTCCGTGGGTCGTGCCTTGAGTTCTTCGTATACGGAATGAATATAGAGTATGCTTATTTCTGGCTGACGTCTTGCACGTATCGGACGGTGATGTACGTTACAAGAACCCTTGATTCCATAGCTTAAAATCCAGTCCGAATCGCAGCCTAGACGAGAATGACTCGGTACGAGATCGTTTGTGTTGTATCATTCGTTCAATTTTTCGCAACAGAGGTCACGTTAAAAGGACGAGCCTGAACGACAGCTCATGTCCTTCGTGCCTTGAAATCGTCTTCTAGTATCATCCAGGCAGTTCACCGCGGTAACATGATGTCCTTTCAAGCTCCACGTGACGGAGATTACCTATCCCAATGCCGATCCAGCCCAGTACCGCTACCCCATACCACATGTTACCTTGAGTAGATGAATTCAGCGGCAGCAATAAACGACATCCCTTGGGGCTGAAGCTGCCCCCGTACAGTACATAATCGGCATCCCGTCGAACTCGTAAGCATGCCTTTCCCCCCGTCTTAATCGCTGCGCTCCCGGCAACGTACCCGTATCGCTGGAATACTTCGCGGTTTGCGCAACGATCTCGAATCCGACTCTTCGTCAATCGGTCTATCTTGACCTTGCTTATGCATAGTTTCTCGCGCTTCCTCCAAAGGTATCGCCAGAGTATCACCAGGCATGAAAGCTTCACATTTCTATGGTTCATTAGTGGTGCTAACAGAGCCTCTCCTCAAGCTTCTGCCACCTACCTGTCTATACTACCTGATACGATAGTCGAATGCACGTTCGTATGCTAAGGGTCAATTCTACGAAATTGGGCGTTAGAAATTGGCAGGTCATTGATCAGTCGGAAGATTGCTCACCGTTGCTAAACATAGGCGCCAAATGGCAAGACACCAATAACAGTCCTCTCCAGGGTAGCCCAATGTTTAATGAGAGAGTCACTTAACCTTCCGGACGACATTTCGAACATTCTTCCGCCCCTACTACTCTTGGACAACGTTTGGAGATTTTCAGTAGATTCGCATCGTCCAACGTGCGTAACGTACACAGCTAACAGTAATTGCCGCAGAACCGTTGAATGAACGGTGCACGAGGACAATGTCGAGGTTTGTAAAGTCAGAGGTAGAGCTGCCGGGGCATAGTAAGTAGCCGTTTCTTGTGACACCCTACTGGAGTTAGAGTACAATACAACGTCTGAAACTGAATGGAGTATTGCCCCGCCAGTCACGACGACTTGCGCATAACGGAGATTCGAATCAGAGTGCTCAGGCTACGAGAATCGTGCACGAGGAACACACACCGCATGCGATCCCGATACAATTACCAGAACTTACGCTTCTCCGGTTCCTCTATGAGAGCGTGCCCTGTAGCGACTTCCCTCCTTACTTCCTTCCCGCTGTCGACGTAGATTGTTCTTGGACGACCATGGTCTTACGCAAGCAGTATATGTGGCAATAGAAAAGATATAAAAGCCTGTCCTCCTGGATATTTTCCACTCAGCTCCTCATCCTGCCTTTGATCAGGTTAGCATTCCAGCCTTTCTCAGCCGGTTGTGAAAACTCACCCCAATTTTCTACTTGAAGCTATCAACCAACCAGAATGCAATTCAACATCGCCTTCATCGCTAGCGCTCTCCTCGTCGCCGCTGCCGCCCCCGGGGCGCTTGCGGCCGATTTCGTTTGGTACTCGGGCGCGAACTGTGCAGGCTCTGTCATCGCCAGGAGCCCCGGCGTGACCGCGGGTTCGTGCGTCTGGCTCACCAACGGCGGCTCTGCAAAGTCCATCAGCTACTCCGGTGTCCCCAACCACGCCAACTTCTACAAGTCTGGCGGCACGAACGATATCTGCACTAACGGCCCGACTATCGTCACCGGCAGCGGCTCTGGATGTGCCACTGGGCCCGCTGGGTAAGCTTTCCGACTCGGTGACGATCGGTAAATTGAGCTAACGATACACGGGTGTAGGTTCAACCTCGAGAGCTTCAACTTCTCGTAAATTGTGGTCCAAGTACTGGCCAGTCGCGTCCCCCGGTTCTTGGGGAAGCGACCTGTATAAGAATGAAATCTTTGTAAAGTCGAAATCAATCTGTTCCTTGATGAAGCGTAACTCGGCGAAAGAAGACAGCCCATGGATAGCTACGCCTTGTAACGAAGTCGTCAAGCATCGAGTGGTCCGCATTGGTTTTCGTCGCTGTGCTGAGTGTGCCGTATTCTTTTGCGCCTTTTCGGTATATTCATTGTCTGAGAACTCGAAAAATCCTCAGAACAGAGGTTCGCCAGGATGCCTTCATCCATCGTAAGGACAGCAATGGTCTTAAGTCGCGTGTGAACGACATCGAGACGTCCACTTATTGCTTGTCATGCCGCCGCGCACTTGATGACGATGCTTGTCGAACGGCGTTGTCTTGAACATACACAGCGACGCGTCGTGTATATTGGATAGTATCGCGATCAATAACCTCCCACTCTGGCGGTCGACACGTTGTCCTAAGAAACAAATCTGAGGAATAGAAACTTGTCCGGGAAAGAGGGACATACCGTAGACGAAGCCGAAATCCAGACAGCTCAAGAAGCCTATAGTATATTATTGGCAGTATTAGGGACATTATCGTTGCGACAGATAGCCGGAAATTCCCTGAACGTTCCGACCTGGCAAAAGAGATCTCGCCTTGGGAAAAGGCGTGTCCTGCGAGGCCACGGACAAGAACGGCGCAGTTTTCGTGCCTTGAATAGCGGCCAACAATTTCCAAAGAGTAGTGTCCACAGTCCTAAGTTGTAAAATGAGAAAATCAGTACTAACACTATTTGAATTGCGTTGCAACATTGCAAGCCGTGAGAAATGCGAACTGACCGACAACGACTGGTATTTGGATCTTTTTAGCGAATGCTTCTGGAGAGCTAGTCGTCACGCTGCAGCGACGATGATAATCGGTCAAAACAAGAACCGTACTCCAAAGGCGGAGTCGAGTTGGGCAGGCATTCGTGCGTTTATGACAGACCAATTGCAAGTCATATGAGGCGCGCCATAAACTACGTCTTTGGAAAGAAAGTGAGCAACTGGACGTTCGTATGATGATGGGCAAACTCACATCGAACCGAATGTCCAAATCCAGCGGTATCCCGCCCAGATAAATGTGATATCAATCCTCGAAGCGAGGGAACGGTGCCGCGCCGATTTGCCCGCCAAAGCCATACTCGCGGTCGGTGAAGCAACGTCAGGATATACCCCAAATAACGGGTAGATACTCCGGAGTCCGGACTAGATCTCAGAATCGCCAATGCCATATTGCGTTCGCGTTCCAAGGCGCTCACATATGGGAAAGGAAAAGGATATCATTGTACGGGTCCAAATGGGCGGTGGCTCTGTCTTTAAATCGGGCGTACTATCATGGTGGTAAGAGGAAGAGCAGAGGAAGACTGAGGAAGAGCTCGATCACGGCCAAAGATCGAAGATACCCGAACTTTGACAAGAAATCCTTGCGAAGGGAAATACACAGCCTTGTATACGCCGACTAATGGCTAGGTTGGTACCAGGCCCATCAGATAACAGGTGAAGCAGGAATCTACATACTGTACATCTCGGTAGTTCTTCCTTGCCGGGAATAAACCTTCCTTCCTTCCTTCCAGGTAACCACTGAAGTACCGAAGGGTTAATCTCATGACGTGTAGATTTTGCGAACAAGGATAGTGACATTGCAATGAAATAATATAACAAGATGAGAGAGAGATAAATAACATGATAACAAAAAAACAACAGCAAGAAACAGCACAACGACAGCTAATTGAGATACCCACGACACCGCACCGCCCCACACAAACACGGGATCTTGTTATCCTGCTCAATCGGAAAGTGATAATCTACCAGGGTTCATCAGCATCTCCAAAAGCAAGAAGAAGAGGAAAAAGAAGAAGAAGAATAAGAAGGCACACTTACCATAAGTAATCTCATCCCCAAGCTCAATATCCACCTTTGCATAGATGACAATCTTCTTGACGCCATTCACAGGGATGATCTTCGCGTTACAATTCGGATCGCACGAGTGGTTGATCAGTCGCCCCAGATTGCCGCTCTTGGTGGCGTCCACAACCTCCTCCTCGTCAATCCGGAACAGGTAGCTGCTCCCGATACCCTGCCGCTCGTACGCGCGCTCGCGCCGCTCCGCGACCTGCGCACGCACCACCTGCCCCACGTACTCGATCACCTACACACGAACTCAGCACCAGAGAAAGGAAAGAAAGAAGGAAACACATACCATCTCGCCCTTACTGATCCTCTCCAAAGCATACAACCCCCAACTATGAATAGGACTCCTCGCAAACCGCAAATGCTTCTTCCGCGTCTGGAGCTGGTTGAACTTGAACGTCAGATCCGACGACGCCTGCAGCGTCTGCGCCCTGCCCGCCCCTCTCCCACTGCCCTTATCCGCACCCAGCGACGCAGAAATCGCTTTGTTGAGATTATGGATGTCCTCGAGCGCCTTGTTCTTGACACGATTGCTCGCACGATTGCTCCGGCTGCTGATAACACCTGCACCCTGCTTTGTCGGACTGTCGGCGCCTCCGCCAGACGGAATGTTATTCGCGTTCACGTTGCCGTCCTTGTCCTCGGCGACATGATGCTGGCGCTCCGCGTATTGTGTCACATATCGTAGCTTGTCCTCGAGGCGAATCTCATAGTATCCCTCCGTCCGCGCGGCGCCGCTCTTGTGCGGGGCATCGTCGCTAGACTGTGGTTCCTCCGGAATCGGTTGTGACGAATCCAAGGCGAGACGTGCAAACCAGCGATCCTCGTCGTCGGCCCAGACACCCAGATCCTCCTCGGGCTCAGGCTCTGGCTCTGGTTCGGGCGTGGGCGTGGGCGAGTGTGAAGACTCCGGTGCCGGTGTAAGCGCCTCCAGTTCAACAACCGGTAATGGCACCTCCTCGTCCTCCGACTCTGGCTCCACAACCACCATCCTCTTCTTGGCCTTGACCGTCTTCGGCTTCTTGACTTTCTTCTCGACCTTGAGTTTCTTGGCTGGCCTGATCTCCTCCTCCTCCACATCCAATTCGCTCTCGCCATCCTCGTCAATCTCACGGTGTGGGCGCTTCGGTGGTGGTGGTGATTCCTCGTCTTCAGATTCGACAGGTCTGAGCTTGCGTCTCTTGACAGGACGAACAATCTCTTCCTCCTCCCGTTTTCGCTTGTCCTTGTCCGGTTGGTCTGCCTTGCGAAAGCGGAGTCCTTTGAGCCCGGTCTTCTGCTGTTTCGTCTCTTCTACCCGCTCCTCGATCTGCGGTCCCAGGCGAACAACGCGACGCACTTCTCCGACAACGACACCCTCCCTGACATCCTTGACGATGACCTTGCGAACCTCTTCCACGATCAGCCGTGCTGCAGCCTCCAGGAGCTCGAGATCGTCCCATTTTTTGTTTCGTTTTCCGTCAAAGCCTGTGGATGGTTGAGTAAAATAACAAGATGCAGTCTGAGACTCACCGGTCCAGACACCGCTACTCGTCACGGCCTCGCTGACACGAACGCGAACTTCTCGATATCCCACCATACGACGCGCCTCGCTGCCAAGCACGCGTACTGCTCGTCTCGCAACATCACCTTTTCCAAATGTCACATACGCGCCGCTTTGTGCTCCAGCGACGGACCAACAAAGCACACTCTCCACATCGGGTCCAAATCCAGCCCGCTCAAAGAATGAGCGTATTTGATCATCCGTATTAGGACCAAGCGACTGCAGCATATCAGTAGAAATTGAGATTAGTAAGATAGTCTGCTCACCCGTCCATCAACGAACGTGACAAGGACATGGTCGCGTCCATTTGTCTTGAGTCTCTCCTCCACATCATCCTCACTCACCAGCCTCTGCGGCGGGGGCGGCGTATACCTCCCCCGCCCCTCGTAGCGCCTATCCCTTGACCTTGAGCGATAACCTCTCCCACGATAGGTATCCCAGCGTCTATCCCTTGAGCGGCTTCGACTTCGACTTCGACTCCGTTCTCGTCGGTCATACACCCGCGTCTGGCGCACCTTGAAGCCTTCCAGTCGGCCTCGTCTCCGTCCTTCCTCGACCTCCTTCTCTTTCTCCTTGTCGTCCACAACGCCGCCCACGGCCTGTCGCGCACGTTTGAGAATCTCCATCTTTTCCCGCTCGCGCTCCTTATCCGCCTCACGTTCGTCCACGGGTCTCATGGGTGTGGCGGACAGACTTGGGCCACTAATAGACGCCACGGCTCCTGGTTTTGGTGGTAAAGCAAAGGGTGGCTTGGGTAGTGCATGTGTCGGCTTGGGAAGAGATGGATTGGCCGGTAACGAATGGTGAAGCGCCCTTGGTGTGCCTCCATGCGGTGTACCGGCGCCACCGTTGACCTTGGGATGGACAGGCGTCGCCCCGTTAACCTTGGGTGTCGCGGCTTTTGGTGCAGCGTTAGCGGCGGCTTGGGTCTTGGCCTTTTTCCGCCGCTCCAACTCCTTCACCACTGCCTCGCATCGTCGCCCGTCTCCATCAAAACATACATGTACATCGTCGCTACCTGTGCCAAGTGAAGCACGCATTGCTGGCGTTATTAGTCGTATCTCGTCTGATGTGCCTACAAATCATTTAGCATTGAATTCAACAGAAATTAGAGCTTACCTTTCCAAGGCCCATTCCCAGGTATTGGCACGCTCACCGTCTCCCAGACCTTGCGCGCCACATCCGAGTCATCAAACAAGACCCTCACCACGCCCCACGCGCCGCCCGTCTCTCGATCTACGCGCGCCTCGACACCCTTAACCAGGCCAATGGCACTCAAGTATTTGCGTAGCGCCGCAGCACTCGTAAACGGCGAGAGGTTCGAGAATAATAATGCGCTTGGCGGAGGCGGGGGAAACGTCGATGCTTGACCAAACGGACCCCCAAGAGCCGAATCATAGTCGTACTGTAGCTCGTACATGTCCATGCGCATCTTTTTCTTGCCTCCCACTCGGCCGGGTCGTCGTCTTGGATCCACCATTGGGTCTTCCACTAGCGGCTCTCGTATCCACAAAGTGTCTTCTCCGTCCTATGCACGTCAGTAAAGGGACGCGGCTATATATGAAACTCACCTTGGTAGGAACACGCACCCACGCGCCGTCATCCAACACTTCACCCTTCAATCTCACCAAAGTCTCCCTCTCCCTCTCCTTGCCCTTGTCTTTCTCTCTTGCTTTTCCTCCACGTATTCTCCGCGCTTCTTCAGGTCTTGCCGCATCGCCAGCACGTACCGCATCGATGAGATGATGCCAATATGGCGGCAATGGCTTATTTGCGTCTTGCAAAGGCTCACCACTCTCCTCTCCCGGCGGCGTCCATCTCACTCTCCCAACGCCGACACCCTCGGTCGGCAAACGATTGAATGCAGGATCGAAAAGCACTCGATACGAAGAGACTCCCTCTGGATAAACGCCCTCTCCTTCGTTAGGCGGATAATCTGGTAGAGGCGGCAAGGAATACTTTGGTGACGGTGGTGCAGGTTCTGGCACCTCCTCATGCACTGGTGACTGTTCCGGAGTTGGCGGTCTGGAATGAACCTTGCGTCTCGGCGGCGGCGTAGGAGACCTCGCCGAACGACGCGGTGACGAGCGGTCGTGTCTGGAATACCTCTCTCTAGATCGCGGTCGATACGTATCCCGCCGCGACCTGTCCCTGTCCCTATCCCTGTCTCTTTCCCTCGACCTGGATCTTGGACGCGTATAAGACTCTCTAGATTTCGGCCGTGGTGGAAGCCCATGTAATGTACGCGGTTTTGAAGGACCCGCCGACGACCCTTCCCACAAGTCATCCGGTGGTTCCGGGCTCGGGCTCGGACTGAAGGCTGCCTTGAGTTTTACCACCCCTGGCACGAGCGTCTCAAGCGTGTTATCCAAAGCATTCTTCTCTTTCTCAATCGCGTCTTTGTCTGCATTGGATCCATAAATATATGCAATTTGAAATCAGTTGAAACTTACCTTGCTTTACAGCTCCCAAATCCACGCCACCCGACAATACACCTGCACTTGGCTTCAACGCGATAGATATACGCGGTAGCGGCGGCGGTTCAGGACTCTCTGTCGAAGGAGACGGTGATTGAGGTGGCGGTGGTGGTGGCGGATCATTTACTGGTGGTGGTGGGGGTGGCGCATTTACGGGTGGTGGCGGAGGTGGCGGATCGTTTACTGGGGGCGGTGGCGGAGGAGCCGAACTCGTCGGGGGTGGAGGAGGGGGCGGGGGAGGTCCATCTGGTGGTGGAGGGGCACCTATGTTATTTGGACGAATGCTAAACGATATACTCGGCCTATTCATATGGAGCAGCGTGCTCTTTGGCGGTGGAGGAGGTGGTGGTGTCAGTGGTTGTGGCGGTGGTGCTGGTGCATTCGAAGGTGGTGGTGGTGGAGGAGGTGCGCTAGCACTAGCCGGTGGTGGTGGTGGTGGCGGTAACGATGCTGGAGGAGGAGGAGAGGGCGGCGGCGGAGGTGAAATCGGTCGGCGCGGCGGCGGTGACGATATACGCGAGAGCAATGACGGCTTGGAAGGAGGCGAAGGTGGGCGATATGGCGGAGGCCGCCCATGTCCATGTCCATTCGCGTGCCCGTGTCCATGGCCATTGACCAGGCTCCGTGGTCCAGTCGGTATGCGCTTCCCCGCTCCCATCGCGTTCGTCGCAGCATAATTCGGCGGATGATTGGCAGTGGTATAGCTCGACGACGCCGACGCGGCCGCCGACACACGCAGCGCTCGCGGACCTTTCGGCGGCGCCTTGCCCGACATTGCTTCCTCGATCCACTAGGCGTCCTCGTCTCGTCGGCGCTCCGTCTTACTCCTACGCGTGCAAAGGCAAGCCGGTCACGAACAGCAATAATGACAATGATGGTCGTGTTCACAAAAGCCGCGCTCGCTCGGGGTCGATGACAAACACGTGCAAATGTTCCCACCCTCTTTCGCCACTCATTGTAGGCCAACCACTGAACCCCACTGCAGTTCATCGTGCGTGTGGCCTAGAGCTAGGATGCTGGGACACATATGGATACACAACTCCACGCTTATCAGTAGCACAACGGAACCCACACCCAAATCCTCTCATCTTGCGTAGCCGCCCCTAACATATGCGCAAAGACCCCGTCTGGCAATCCAGTAGCTACAGCTGGCTTTGGTAAGCTCTACTTTTCGAGTTAGCTAGGTCTCTGATCCCAGCCATATTGATTTTTCTTTAGATTAGTTCCGACCTCCATCTTGTCTTGCCTCTCTTCTCAACTTGTAGATACTCGTTGCGGCTGTCGAAATGAAGCACCATAAAGATCAAGAAGGCGGTGGCGCAGCGTAAGCTCGCAAAAGTGTTGCAGAGGGAAGAAACATATTGCGCATTCCATGCGGCTTGTGCCTTTCTGTATTGTGAGTCGCCGCATACCTGCATGGATGGACTCGCCTCTGACGCACAAACACAAGACATTTGTATCTTAAGAAGTCCTTCTGCTGCGTGTTATCTTGCAGGGAAAAGAATGTTATATATTTCAACCCAGAGTACCTTCATGCTGCGAATTTCTGACGACAGCTTGCTCGCAATCATCCATTTTATCGTAGGCAACCGCGCGCACACCTATCAAAGATTCGCAGTGGGATGTATCCTCCATGCTTCTCAGTGCCACAAGGGACCCCAGAAACAGCTCCGCCAACAGATCCTCCCACTCGCTAGGCCGCTGATGACACCCTGTACAGAAACCTCCCGCTCCTGAAATGCAGTTCAGCCTGTTTTCAACTAGTTTGGCACGGGCTTTCTTCCTTTGTTCAATTTTCAGCTCTCCAATTCCAGCCACATTGATTATGGTTGCCGGTGGCATCCATAGGTTCAGGTACTACGTCTTTCTACATGGATGTTGCCGCGAATTCTGCTATAGATCCTTCACATATCACCGAAATCCTATTCAGGCACCTGCCCACCAATTCTTCTTGGGTAAAACCAATTGTTTTCCTTTTCTTCAAACGGCCCTCAACAAACCCAACAATTCCAAACTTCCTTGGGGAGCTAGGCACCGTCGCATTGCCATTGAAGATACATTGAACACGAATACTCACGCAGACGTTCACCGCCTTCTGCCAGCCATTCTCATCGAGCATCCAATCAGTGCGCTCCTCGCAATAAAATGGACTATATGCATTTGGTCTTTGATGAACGCATAGAGCCCGCCCAACTCGACTTCGCCTGGCGTGGAATACGGTTCTTGTTCTTATGCGTTTCACCGGTGTTACTCCTGTCTAAAGATGTTTTTTTGAAAGGTCAAACATAACCAATCTATGTTTTATGCCGGTTAGTTTTCATCTCTTCACATTGTTCAATGGGAATACTGACCTTTTCATTTTAAAACTTAGAACTCTCAAGATGCCGAGATTGCCGTGTATGGGCATCTTCGACGGCATGAAGACTGCAACGTTCTTGGCCGTGGGACACGTCTTCGCCTGGCAAGGTGGGATCACTTTTGGCAGGTCGCGACTTTGTGGTTATTTGTCGCAACGATATACTGCCAGTAATGTCTTTAACGGGGAGGGGTGGGTGTAAGCATCTTAAGCAGTCTAATTATGTATGTCCCTCTTTTCATACAAATTCTGATCACTCAGATTCACTACTCAGGCAATCACAAAGCGGCTATGATACTTGAGCTGGCTAGTGCGGTATGTCCCTCATTTCCGTACAAATTGGATTGCTCAGGTTTCTTTCTTAGGCGATCTCAAAGGCGGGACCTGCTTGATCGCGGCAGCAGCCAATCTAAAGGACGAATTGTTGACGTTCAGGACAACGCCGTCCGACCAATACAGACCCGATGACCTCAAGGTCTCTTTGGTAAACCATCACACTCTAACATTGTATTTTGTGGGACGCAGCACTATTCACGACTGTACGTCTTGCGTACGTGTAGACTTCCGGAGGTATGAGTTCATCGATCTCGAAGATACAGAACTGGTCAAGTCAATGATTGTCATGCCAAAGCGCAGAAGAATCCGGAACACAGCGACGAAAACTATTGTGACATCGTTACAATTGGGCACCCCATGCAGAGGTATCTTTGGGCTTTCTTCATTCGCCGAATTGCGCTCTACAGTTCATACTCAAGAAATCGATCTATTCCGACTCGAACAAAAATTTCAATCTACTACACGAGTCATCGGGACACGCGACTAGCTGATTGGACCAGGAATTCACGAGAAGTTGAAGCTCTCAAGGTTGAACCTACATTGATGCATCCTTAGTCCTTTTGACCGACACTGCGAAGTGGAAAAAGCTTACCCAGCAGGCCCAGTGGCACATCCAGAGCCGCTGCCGGTGACGATACTCGGGCCGTTAGTGCAGATATCGTTCGTGCCGCCAGACTTGTAGAAGTTGGCGTGGTTGGGGACACCAGAGTAGCTGATGGACTTTGCAGAGCCGCCGTTGGTGAGCCAGACGCACGAACCCGCGGTCACGCCGGGGCTCCTGGCGATGACAGAGCCTGCACAGTTCGCGCCCGAGTACCACACGAAATCGGCCGCAAGCGCCCCGGGGGCGGCGACGGCGACGAGGAGAGCGCTAGCGATGAAGGCGATGTTGAACTGCATTCTGGTTGGTTGGTAGCTTCTAGGAGAAAGGTGGGGGTGAGTTAAGTATTTTACAACCAGGCTGTATTGCTAACCTGATCAAAAGCAGGATGAGGAGCTGAGTGACAAACGTCCAAGAGGAACGCTTTTATACGTTTTCGATTGCTTAGAATACTGTTTGCGTAAGACCATGGTCATCCAAGAACAATCTACGACGACAGCGGGAAGGAACTAAGGATGGGAAGTCGCTACAGGGCACGCTCCCATAGAGGAACCGGAGAATCATAAGATGTTGGTATTTGTAACAACATTGGGATCGCATGCGGCGTGTGGCCCTCGTGCACGATTCTTATCCGTCACGCCCAACACATCGTAACTGGACACATGATATTTCATTCATTCTCGCCTTCTACTCTACCTCCAACAGGGTAGTGCAAGAAACCGCCAGTTGTAAAGCTCAAAGACGCCCAGAACAGTGGCGAAAACTTGTGCTTCTGACGAAACTTGAGATGAGGACATTGTAGACTGCATCGAGTAGACACTTTCGGCGTGAAATGTGGCGTAAATATTTCTCATGGAAGCGCTTTTGGCGGAGTTCTATCTCTTGAACATCCAGGAATAGACGATGGAGACCACGAGTGTTCTGATTTGATGATATTCATGTACCTCCGACAGGTACGTGCAGCTCCGTGGGTCGTGCCTTAAGTTCTTCATATGCGGAATGAATATAGAGTATGCTTATTTCTGGCTGACGTCTTGCATGTATCGGATGGTAATGTATTTACGCTACAAGAACCCTTGATTCCACAGCTCAACATCCAGCCCGAGTCGCAGCCTTGTAGACGAAAATGACTCGAGATTGTTTGTATTGAATTTTGATTGAATCATTTGTTCAATTTCTCGCAACAGAGGTCAAGTTGAAAGGTAGAACCTGAACGACAGCTCATGTCCTTCGTCCCTCAAACGCGTCTTCTAGTATGATCCAGGCGGCTCACCGCGGTAACATGATGTCCAAGCCCCACGTGATGGAGATTACCTACCCGAAAGCCGATCCAGCCCAGTACCGCTCCCCCATACCACATGTTCTCCTGAGTAGATGAATTCAGCGGCAGCAACAAATGTCAACCCTTGGGGCTGCCCCCCCCCGTGCTCATAATCGGCATCCCGTCGTGCTCGTAAGCATGCCTTGTCTTCCGTTTTAATCGCTGCGCCCCCAGCCACCTACCCATATCGCTGGAATACGTCACGGTTTGCGCAACAATCTACACTCCCACTTCCTTTCAAGCGGTCGATCTTACCCCTTGCCTGTGCATAGTTTCTCATGCCAAAGTAGTATCACCAGACATGAAAGCTTTACATTTCTATTATTCAGTGGTGGTGCTAGCAGAGCGTCTCCTCAAGCTTCTGCCACCTACCTGTCTGTACTACCTGATACGATAGTCGAACGCACGTTCGTATGATAAGGGTCAATTCTACGAAATTGGGCGTTAGAAATTGGCAGGCCATGGATGAATCGGCGGAACAAGACAAAAATGGCTCACCGTTGCTAAACATAGGCGCCAAATGACAAGACACCAATAACAGTCCTCTCCAGGGTAGTCCAATGTTCAGTGAGAGATTAACCTTCCGGACGACATCTCGATCAAACATCCTTCCACCCAGACTACTCTTGGACAACATTTGGAGAATTTTCAGTAGATTCGTATCGTCCAGCGTGCGTAACGTACACAACTAACAGTAATTGCCGCAGAACCGTTGAACGAACGGTGCACGAGGACAAGACGTCGAGATTTCAAAATTCAGCGGTATAGAGATCCCGGGGCCTAGTAAGTAGCCGTTTCTTGTGGCACCCTACTGGAGTTAGAGTACAATACAACGTCTGAAACTGAATAAAATATTACCCCGCCAGTTACGACGACTTGCGCATAACGGAGATTCGAATCAGAGTGCTCAGGCTACGAGAATCGTGCACGAGGAACACACACCGCATGCGATCCCAATACAATTACCAGAACTTACGCTTCTCCGGTTCCTCTATGAGAGCGTGCCCTGTAGCGACTTCCCCTCCTTAGTTCCTTCCCGCTGTCGTCGTAGATTGTTCTTGGATGACCATGGTCTTACGCAAACAGTATTCTAAGCAATCGAAATCGTATAAAAGCGTTCCTCTTGGACGTTTGTCACTCAGCTCCTCATCCTGCTTTTGATCAGGTTAGCATTGCAGCCTACTTGTACAATCCTTAACTCACCCCCACTTTTCTCCTAGAAGCTACCAATCAACCAGAATGCAGTTCAACATCGCCTTCATCGCTAGCGCTCTCCTCGTCGCCGTCGCCGCCCCCGGGGCGCTTGCGGCCGATTTTGTGTGGTACTCGGGCGCGAACTGTGCAGGCTCTGTCATCGCCAGGAGCCCCGGCGTGACCGCGGGTTCGTGCGTCTGGCTCACCAACGGCGGCTCTGCAAAGTCCATCAGCTACTCTGGTGTCCCCAACCACGCCAACTTCTACAAGTCTGGCGGCACGAACGATATCTGCACTAACGGCCCGTCTATCGTCACCGGAAGCGGCTCTGGATGTGCTACTGGGCCCGCTGGGTAAGCTTTCCGACTCGGTGAGAAATGGCCTAACAATGCATGGGTGTAGGTTCAACCTCGAGAGCTTTAACTTCTCGTAAAGTGCCGGACCAAGCAGCCAGTCGCGTGTCTCGATTTGTTGTGTATTAAACTTAAATCTAGAAATGATATATTGATTTCTTGAATATCGTTCGCGAACTTTGAAAGAATGCTGTGATGCGCAACTCGAAGAAAGAAGACGGCTGAAAGACGACCACACTTTGGTCCGTAATGGTTTTAGTCGATGTGTTCCAGATTCTTCCTCGCCTTTTCGTTACAGTCAAAGTGCTGTAGCTTGGAGATCGATGCTAGCCTTGTATGTTGCCCTTCATGTAGGAACTCGATTGATATAATCCTGTACTAGGTGACGGTGGCGTATCTTCACTAGCGACTCGGGCAGAAGACTGTATTGAGCTCCGAAATCGAGGGTTGGGATTTTGAAGCGTATGGCATCGCCGTTGGACACCAAAAAGACGTAGACTCGTATTGTTTGACGTGCGTAAGGTACAGGATCAACAGCAATTGCTGTAGAACCGTTGAATGAAAGGTGCACGAGGAGATCTACAAAGCTCAAGAATCCCCAGAGGTACCTGGCCGTGTCTCGCGCCACCCTACGGAAAGTGAAGTACAAAGCCGAAACTGAATGAGATATCACCTCGTCGGCCACGATGGAGTTACGCAGGACGGAGTCCTCAGGCTAAAAAATCGTACATGGCCGCATGCGATCTGGTAGTACAATTCCCAATGTCTCATGCTTTTCAGCCGATTCCTCTATGGGAGTGTGCCGTGCATCGAGTTCCTTACTTACTTCTTTCCCGCTGTCATCGTAGAATATGTGTTGGTTGACCAGGCTATTAGCCTAATAGTACCATCAGCAGTAGAAAAACGTATAAAAGCCTGTCCTCTTCAACGTCTTTCAGTCAGCTCCTCGTCCTGCTCCTGATCAGGTTAGTATCCAAGCTGGATGTACAATCTTGAACTCACCCCCTCTTTTCTCCTGGAAGCTACCGGCCGAACATAATGCAATTCAACGTCTTCTTCATCGCCAGCGCTCTCCTGTTCGCCCACGGCGCGCTGGCAGCCGACTTTTTGTGGTTCGCCGGCGCAAACTGTTCAGGCTCTGTCATCGCCAGAAGCCTCGCCGTGATCCCAGGCGAATGCGTCCGGCTCACCAACGGCGGTTCTGCGAAGTCCATCAGCTACTCCGGTGTCCTCGACCATGCCAACTTTTACGAGTCTGGCGGCACGCACGATGTCTGTAGCAATGGCCCTACTATCGTCACCAGCAGCGGCTCTGGATGTGCCACTGGGCCTATTGGGTGATCTTTTCCCGACTACTCGGTGACCAGGAGCTAACGATGCAGGGACGTAGGTACAACCTCGCGAGCTTCAACTTCTTGTGATTTGCGGGCCCAAGCAGACAGTTGCTTGTCTCGATTCCTGGCCCAGCGACGTATACTAGATTGAAATCTTTGTCGAAGTCGAAATAGACCTGCGTCTGAATACTGTTCGCCAACTTTGGAAGATTACTTTGAAGCGCCACTCGGCGGGACAGAAAGACAGTTCATACACACTTGGAACGATAGCTGAGAAAAGTCAGACAATGGGGACAAGGAAGAAGAAGTTAGATACTCACGATTGGACTGAACTCACAACACTGGCAGTTGGAGAGCAAGGCGCCGCCGCCTCGCCTACGCAGAGATCTCAAGGCGTCTAGTACAACGCAAAATCTGCATCAAAGAGAATCAATATCACATTGAACGTTCCAGAAGAGCTCTAGAGCGCCAGCAGGCATAACGTGGCTAAATGACTTCGAATCGGTAGCACTTGGGTAGGAAGCAAAAAAGACTTACCACGTCGTGTTGAGAGAGCGTGCTCGGAGTTTGCCGTACTACATATGTCATCGCCACTCGAAAGCCGGTATCTTTCCTCCTCGGGGCGTCCCTGTATATGCATTATCCTAGCGCCCATGTCGGCTTTACATACGACATTACAACCAACGAAAGTCGAACGATGGCACGGCGTCAACAACAGTAGCGGGTGACTGGCAGCCGTGATTTCGACCGAATGCACAGCGACGACGACGAGCAATTCACACGCTTTTTGACACACTTGAACAGAATATCTATCAGTCAACACAGCCAGGCGTTAGTCTTTGCTGCGCATATGTAGCTGCCAGTCTCCTAGTCGCGACTTCGTCCTAAAAGGCTTCAACTTTACTACCAGACCGACAAGGAGCTTTTAGTTCCCCTCCAAAGCGAGTTATCACTATTAACAGACTCGCCCTGTGCAGAAGAATCAATTTTGACACCCGCAGACAAAACCGCCAATAAGATTCGCACGTATCTGAAATCTCAGCGACAACTCCGGCAAAGCTGTTCCGTTACCCTGCTTGTCCACAAATCGCGCAGCCTCACGTCAAGCATGATAAAGACTCTATTACATCGCAGGTCATTTCTCTGAGTTGTGCAGCACATCATATCCCCCTTTAAGACTCAACCCTTACACGATACTGGATATGACATGGGAGGACCGCGTCACAGCCGACCTCTTGAGTAATGGCGCAATCGGTCGGCGTCTTGGTAAATACGAAGCGGTGGTGTGGTTTTCAGACGTCGCAATCTTCATGAACCTCGCGGTACTGTTTGGAATATAACTCGAAAGCTCTCATGCCTGTTTGGAACCTCTTCGCAAAGAGAGCTGTGTTATCAACTTTCGTTCCTGACAGATGTCTGTATTCTTCGTCAGTGCTGCTGTTTCTTATACCCGTACCCGGTTCAATGGCGGCGTTTCTGGGAAGCATGGGCTCCTACACTGTCGTGTCCTTTTCGCTGGGTGTACCTTGCGAGGTATCGAATTTGCTTGACAGCGATAGCGCGGGGGCAGTAACAGTCTGTTTCTTTCTCGTGGCTGTATTGGTCCCGTCGGCGGTCGCTGATAAGTCTCACAATAGTTACTGTAGTACTTTGTCTAAAGTCAATCATGATGCCGCATCCTAGGTACTGCCCAAGCTTTCTCGTTTGAGGCTGATGTAAACTGAGGCATACATCCTACCTTAACACGAAGAGTCTTACTAGTATCAACTAGTACCTGTCAACAGCACTTCGATCGTGTGAGTAACTCCTTAGATGTCTTTCGGAGCGACACCGCAAATCAAACTTCCGGCGTGCATGGACTTCATATGGAGTTACTAAAAGTCTCTTCCAACGGATTATCCCGCTGATATTGCTCCCACCCCAAGAGACGAGAAACACATCTTCAACGTCGATCTCTGCCCGCCGACGGCAATCATACGCTCGGGCATTCCACACAGTCGCACCCACCAGGAACATTCGTTCTTAAGGAGCTCCTGGAACTTATATTCATTAATCAAATCTATGCATTACCTCTACGCGTATCAAAGAGCCCAACGCTGAGGCATCTCTATCCTCGACGCCACGTCCAGTCTATTTTTGGTCCTCAACCGCGTCCTGTAGTTCAGCTGAGGACCCACACCCACGCCAAGCATGATTCGTGTAAACGTCAAATTGCAGACGGCACGTTTTTTTTTGGTTTCACAATTTCCTGCTGTACGTACACTATCCGGTGCCTTGAAAATAAGGTGGTGTGAGAACCCGAGTCTTGAGAGTTCCTCGAAGCGGACCTAGTACATGTCAAGCTCGTGGGTTCATGCCAAGACACCGGTGCCTATAGCTTGACGTTTTATTGCACACTATGTCAAGGCAGGACTGATATTTCGCTCTCCGCCTGAGCATCTATACCGACACGTTAGGCGCGTGAGAGGACTTGATATCAGTACCCTATCAAGATAATGGAAGGGTGCGTCAGATAACGGTCGCCGTAGCGCCTAGCGTGTATCGAAATAGCAGAATCTTTGAATTATTAAACAACTGTGGCGTCAAAGCGGCATCAAGATACCACATACACGCGTGGCTACAGGTGTGAGAGAAGGTCAAAATTCGATTGTTGAAGAACGCATACAAGTTTAAGTATTAAATCCATCCCATACGTGCCTGCCACAACGTCGGCGGGGCTCTCTACGAATCAAAGATAGCGCCATACGCCGGAATACCCCTACTTTCCATCCCAAAGACAACTCTTCTCGTGAGCTTGGGATTGGAAATGATGAAAACAGCCTCAGCCTGTGCCTCCATAACCAGTTGATAGGTAACCGCCACCATGTCTGGCCTTCCTTGGGTGCGGGTGTTCCAGATGACAGCCTCTGGATCCGCTGTCAACACCGTCTTCATGATCTTGTCCCCATAAGTCTTCTCCGGAGCGGGGGTAGACCAGAAGATGCGGCGCGGCGTCGCGTTGGCGTAGAAAAGAGAGAGACAAGGTCCGATGCCTGAGCCGGTAGCGACAACAACGATCTTCTTGAACAGCTTCGAGGTGTAGAGTAGCCCGTGGAGGGGGTACCCGCGCACCCAGAGCTTTGTCGGCGGGGTCTTGATCGCCTGGTTAGTCCAGTCACCGGCGTTGGACACGACGAGTGAGAAGCCCTTCCGGCCTTTATGGTCAACATCGTCGTCGGGGATAGTCGCAAACGCGTGCCACTCCAAAAGCGGCCGGTTCGAAATCTTCAGGCCGTAGAAGGGCGGCATGTCGCGGTACTTGAAGTGAAGCCGGATGGCATGGTCTGACAGAACCTCGGGATAGACGCGAACACGCCGGAGGCGACCCCATGATAGAATGGTGCAGCTCGTGGAAATGCACAAGGTCCAGAAGTTGGGAGTACCGATGAGGTAGCGACCGAGGGAAACCGGAGGGTTGGACTCCATCATGCGGTATTCGTTGCCCGCGAAAATGGTGTGAACCCAGAAGGTACACAACGCAACCCATCCAGAGTAACGGTGCAAGGCCTCAAAGTAGTCGTGGTACATTCGGCGGAAGGTGGGGTGGGCCCCGGCGACAATGAGGCAGAACATGGTGACGAGGACGTAGGACGTGATGACATTCGCGAGCCCCGCGGAGCTTGGCATCTGGATGTAGTCTCGCGTCGTGCACGCAGTGTACATGATATACCACACAACAGCGGCAACGCCCGATCCGCTATGCGCACCACCGTAATGGAACACTTTGGCAAGCTTGGCACGAAGCCATACCGGCGCGGAATGTGGGCAGGCAACTGCAATCTCGTAGGCGACGTTCACAAAATTCTCTTGACGGAAGAGAAGCGTGACCATGAGATTTGCCGAAGCAGCGCTACCGACATCAGGCGCGGCCGGCCGGCCACCGTGTTGCGCAACGATGACAATGAACGCTATAAGATTTGCGAAGAAGATCACGGTAAACGTCTTCCGGTAGACTGAGAAGAAGATGTCTATAACACAAGATCAGCCTTCCATCTCAACGACGGCGTCAAAACAACATACGGTTCAACCACCGAGTGAAGCTTGACCTGCCATTCTTAGCAGGAAGACGGTACTCGATTTTCGGGAGCTCGAGGTCCTTCTCGACAGCAACCTCGGATCCCTTCGTAGACGCGTCAGACGAGTGTACAGAGGCCGAGGACGCAGTCTCTTGACCAGAAGCTAGAACCAAGTCGATTGTGTCGACGTTCTTCTCAACGTCGGGAGAAGGACTGTAAGACATTGGCTGGAGAAGAAGTTGGGTGTCTTATGTACGGACAGAGTGAACCATGTACGCCCTTTTAATACGCTGGTACTGCTCGACGTCCAGAAAAGGTGACCATAATGGCTCCGATTTCCCTTTAATTGAACAGGAAGGTGTAAACGCCACTTTAAACACGAGTAACACGGTAGACGTGGGCTGCACAAGATCTTGCCGGACAAGCCATATCCTGCCAGCGAATCAGGCATATCATCCCACGGCCACCGTAATGTGCGCACGTCTTTCTCACCTGTCAGAAAAGTCGAAGCCGATAGAAGTGGAGATGCAGCATCGCACGATCCATACGATGGAGCATGCGCAGGCGTACGAGAGAGAATGCGCAGAGCGTATCACGTCGATGAAAATGCTGAAGGAAACGAAAAGGTCACAAGGGCGTGTGCGTGTCCACAATGACTCGGCAATACGGGCAATGGAATACTGGAGATCGGCACCATCGCAATACCCTCAGACAAATTTCACAGAGGGGCGCTGCAGTTCGCTCAAAGACATCCGACGGAAAGAGGCGGATACATTTGGGTACCGGCCCATGAACGAACCGTGGAGAAAGAAGTGGAGAAAGCAACAAAAATGCGACAGGATTCACGAAGAATTCTTCGATGGAGAGATCCGTCCTGCGGTCGGCCTTGGCACATCGCGATCCATGAAGAGATCTTAGCATCAGCTAGTGTGAGAAAGAGGTGATTCAACAGATTGAACAAAGGACAATCGAACTTCCCACCGTTTGCATTGTCGTTGAGGTTTCCTTCCGCGCCTAAACCGGCCCTTCAAAGCACTAGTACGCTTTGTGTTCCAGCGAAAATATTTCCTACCTCGGCTCAATGAAGCTGACAACACTGAGTGGTACGCAGGTACAGCCGTTGACTTTAAATGTGAATTTCTATATCCACTGATGAGCCTCCTGGCTTCTTCGTGGTCCTTTCTAGCTATTCATTGACTTAGTGCGTAGCCATTGTAGCCACGACTGGATGAGTCCTATAATTAATGCATTTGATGTGATGTCGTGGTACTGCGGACGCGGGAAACACTGCTCGAGAACAGTGCTAAGCCACAAGGCTTAAAGCTTAAACTGTTACAGTGCACTGAACAGTGAGCTTAAGAGCGAAGCCACGATCTCGATGGCACATACCGAAACTGGAGAAACCTAGGACGAATCGTTTCAAGAGGATTGTAAGGGACTAAAGACCATGCCCGACAACTAGTGTCATTGGTGGCGAAGTCGTTCGCTTCCTTTTCCGCAGTCGTTGTCGGACGTGGCGCGTGCCGTTCGCTTCCTTTTCCGCAGTCAGTACTCAGAGCGGCAATTCGAACGAGGTCAATTCGGCGGTGTCACTCACGTCAATCTTGTCCAAGCCGGACCTGTACCATGTTGTCTAATTCAGCGTGAGCAACTCTGTCCAGCATTTCCTCAAACCCAAAGCGCTGATTGGACGAAGAGGGAAGACGCGCTATAGACTTTGAAGGTATCCTTTGGTCGTGACACGATGATCCTAGTGTGGCATGAACATTGCTATTCACATGGAGCAAAAGAATGACGCACCGTTGACATTTCACCGCCTGGCCCTTGGAAAGCGAACGAATTCCTCCTATCTGTTTATATATCGAGATTTTACGCAGTACAATCGGTGTATACTAGGCGAAGAGTAATCAGACCTGAGGAGATCTGCGTATACCGTAACACCTCAAAGGCAAGGCTATGGTTCGGAAACGTTGACGTTCAATTGCACAAGGTCGTCGCGTCCCAAGACCAACCAAGCTGCCGTTGAATAGGCTCTCCCAGGGTCGTATGAGTGGCACTGAGTCGAGGTCGGGTCGAACTCATCGACGCGTCTGTCAACAGTGATCACTGGTGACAAACACAGCCAAATCTGGCTTCACTGCTTGCCCTACCATCTAAACAAAAATCTTTGCAAAACTCCGAACGTTCAGGCATCCGATTCTGGAGAAAACTGCCAGTAAACAGAACATCGATTAATTTTCGAACTATGTGTGTCCGGTCATGTTGGTTTCCAGCCCTATCTCCCAGCATTCCCTTCATACAAAAGCTTGAGAATCGGATACGATCTTTGTCGGAGCGTCCATCTCATACGAATGCCATGTTACACATGGTGTTACCATTATCTCTTCAATCTCGTGAAATAATAATTCGATTCACTCACACCAAGACTCGGGCTATGGGCGTTGATCTCGTTCATATTTAAACTCACATAGGTCTAACTCCAATTGGGCGATCAGGATGCCATCTCTGGCAACGGTATCACCTCGCGCAAGAATTGAACAATGTATGTTCAAACGAGTATAGAACACTGTTATCATCTTTGAGGGAAAAGGACAAAGTTCAATCTGATAAGCGATACCGGCGAACTTTAAGCGAACATATTAAGCTGGCACTGTGGAGATGTGCTCAATGTCATTGCAGTCAAGGGTTCCTCTGAAAAGGCTTACCGAGATACTAGACAGCCTGACTTTATTCTTCCGATGGTATTTTCCCCCCGCTAGGCATCAAAGAAGGAAGAAATGCCGAATCTTTGCGCTTTGACATTCGAATCCCAGTCGATGCAGAGGCAGTTGTGAGGGCCCCGCATAGAGTAGACACGTCCCTGCCAGAATGTGTACAGCCGTCAGCTACTGGTGTAATCGTAGGACGATGTGGACGCGAAATGAGCGCCCTTCTCGCCTCGGACGTCGGGGAAAGCAAAGATGAAGCTCAGACTTACGGCTTTCTGACTTTCACGACAGTCTCACTCCCATCCTGCGCTACCCATAGGACATCGATATATATCGAACCGCCTACAACGCCGAACGTTTGTATTAACGCGTTATTCATTACTTGACGAATGGTGAACGGATCGATGGTGGTGGTAGCGGTCGAAGGCTGGAGAGAGAAAAGAATGTAATGGTGTGGCGTTCCCATTTCAAGCTATCGAGAGCGCGGCAAAAGTCTGAGGAATAACTTGGCTGGCTTGAAGGAAGCAGCCTAAGGACAAGGAAGCCGGCCCGTAAAGCCGAGGCAGAAATTGTTACAAGACAGTGAGTAAGTCGACACAGATCACGAGTCGAGCACAAGAAACTACACCTGATTTGTAGGATCCTTACAAATGTTGTAGCATCGCAATGCTTGGGAGGCGGTATGGAGCGCATGCCCCACACAGCCCTCGGTGTCAAGATCATATGACATCATAGCTTCTCTGCTATCAATCCGCCGCCGCTGCGCTTCGCTCTCTCTATCTCACCACCATGTTCACGGCCAAAATCATAGCCGTCCTACTTCTAGCGCAGGGCGCGAGCGCATTCTTTTATGACAACGATAATCATCGCTCGAATACAAGTCGCATCATTGGGGGCATCGTTGCTGGTTCGTTTTCTTATTCATGTAGTTATTAATCATAATGACGACTTTCTCAGCTATCCTAGCATCTCTCGCGCTCCTTTGCTTCCTCATTGCTCTGAAGAGGAGTCGACGAAGGAGGTACCTAGTTACTGTTCCCCCACCAGGTCAAAACCAACCTAAACCGCCTGTCGGTGGATGGGGATTCGGCAATTCTGGAGCTCCCGGAGGAGGATGGGGCGGCGGGTCGTACCAGCCTCAGTATCCTCCTCCGAACCAGTCAAATAATCCGTATTACGCGGAGACGACTCCTGCTCCCCCGCCCTACAATGTCGGCCAAGCTGATGGGGGGTACAAGGCGCCGGAAGGACCACCACCTAACTCATATGCTCCGGTAAATTTCTTCCACTTCCGGGTCGGACATATTCTTATCTTCTTACTGTAGCCATCGAGTCCGCCACCTCAATTCAATGCTCCGTCCAGCCCGCCGCCAGGGCAATATAGTCCCCCGCCTGGCCCACCGCCGCAGGCACATGTCGCCGAGGTTTGTCTTCATTGATTCCGGCGTTGTCGTATGCTAACTGGTCTGTAGCATCAAGGCCAAGGTCACGACTCTTTTGTTGGTGGTTGGCGCACGTAATACCTTTGGACTCTTGCTTTCTAGTCTGCATGTGTATCAACTTTACTCCTCCTGCTGTCGAGAATCTGCTTAACGTGATTTGTATTAGTATATACACGATTGTATAATGAAAGATGTCCCACAAAATCTTTGTGAAGGGTTGTTCTTGAAAATGCGGACGAAGTCCGCACAAGGAGAAGTCTGTCAGCTGTATTCTATTAGTCCGTCATGCTCTAGGTCCTCACAACGACCTCATCACGGTGCGAAGCTATCATCGCACCCGACGGGGTCCTAAATGTGGAAGGTTTGATATTGTCCCATGCCAAGGCCTCGTATGAATATCATGTCCTTCTAACTGTCAAAGACAGCATCCTGATTGGAACCGGCTGCGGCACATCCGCGCGATGAACTGAATTGGTACACGCCGCCGCCACCCGTTCGTGATAGGATTACGCGCCCTGTCGCTTCTCCGGTGCCTTCAGCATAAGCAATGACGTGAAGACGACGCTTGGGCTGCTTAGGCAAAGTCTCAAGGATACCAGAACATTACCAGAGATTATTTGGTTGGTCTTAGGACACGAGGACCTTGTACAATGCTTGAACGTGAACGTTTCTGAACGATAAACTTGCCTTCCTAAGGTATACGTTCAGGCTTGCTTGCTCTTCGGCTATATGGCAATAGTACTGCGCCATATTTTTGATACACAGACATAAGAGGAGATTGGTTGCTTTTCATGGGCCAGGCAATTGAATAGGTCCTTTATAAATACAAGGGGTGTGACTGATCAAAGCTTGTAGATTTTTACTGCGCCACACTTACTTGACATGACAACTACAAATGCATTCTCGCAGTGATCGTTGTCGTTGTTCAGGGACATGGGTCTTCTGATATCATTTCCCGAAATTCTCACATTAGATAGCGCCATTGTTGGCACCGAACGCGCAAGATGGGCTTTGACAGAAGGCGGCCGTTGATGATTTGTCAAGACCATAGAGGTGATTCTGAGAAAGGGACATATGGCAATAGTAGCTCCGCATGGAAAGTTGAAACTAAGATATCTGGCCATCCAACCCGAGAGGCAGCCGACGATATGGAAAGTGGGAAGCGCCTAGTAAGCATACCCATTCAGAAAGAAAAGAAGCAATCTGTGCGAGAAGAACTGCGCGAAACATCGTGTCTGACGCTCTGATATCTAGCGCTGCCATACGCTCCTTACTGCCCCGGAACCGCTTCACTTACTAGGGCGCGAACGCCCTATCTCCGACCACTATCTTGATGGTTGTCTAATTTAATCTTTACACGGAGGAGTTTCGAGCGCCTCTCTAGCCACCCACGCCAAGCCCAACACCTCAACTTAAGACCGTTGAACAAGAGCGTGTTCCAATAATAACATGAACGCGGTCGATACACGATGATATGGTTCATATGCAAGCGAGCTTCTTGATGTTCTTACGATATGTCTTCCCTTACATGTTCATTCGGCGACCGCGAGGGTTCATACTGGACAGGCAGCAACATCGCCAAGGTGTAGGAGGTTCCTTGTAACTGACACAGCCAAGACCTTATCGTTCGCTAGCGAACAAGAGGTAAGAAGAACTCCGATTTATATTTCCTAACTAATACATACATATAAACATTCCAGCGAAATACAACGAGCAAGAACAAGAACGATCCTATCCAACTAACCGTGAGAACATGGATGAAATCTACGAATCAAAGATAGCGCCATATGCCGGAATACCCCTAGTCTGCATCCCAAAGACAACCCGCTGCGTGAGCTTGGGATTCGATATGATGAAAACAGCCTCAGCTTGTGCCTCCACAACCAGTTGATAGGCAATCATCAACATGTCCGGTCTTCCTTGGGTGCGTGTATTCCATATCACGGCCTCCGGATCCGCTGTCAAGACGCTCTTCATGATCTTCTCCCCATATGTTGTCTCTGGGGCGGGGGTGGACCAGAAAATGCGGCGCGGCGTCGCATTAGCGTAGAAAAGGGAGAGACAGGGCCCAATCCCAGAACCAGTGGCGACGACAACAATCTTCTTGAAGAGCTTCGAGGTGTAGAGTAGCCCGTGGAGGGGGTACCCGCGCACCCAGAGTTTAGTGGGCGGGTTTTTGATGGCCTGGTTAGTCCAGTCCCCGGCATTGGAAACGACGACTGAGAAGCCCTTGGGGCCGGTGCCGTCATCGTCCGGGATAGTCGCAAAAGCGTGCCACTCTAAAAGCGGCTTAGTCGATATCTTCAGACCGTAGAACGGTGGCATATCGCGGTACTTGAAGTGCAGCCGGATAGCATGGTCGGAGAGTACCTCGGGGTAGACAGCATGACGGCGGAGTCGACCCCATGATAGAATGGTGCAGCTCGTGGAAATGCACAAGGTCCAGAAGTTGGGGGTACCGATGAGGTAGCGACCGAGGGGAACCGGTGAGTTGGACTCCGCCATGCGGTATTCGTTGCCTGCGAAGATGGTGTGAACCCAGAAGGTACACAACGCAACCCATCCAGAGTAACGGTGCAAGGCCTCAAAGTAGTCGTGGTACATTCGGCGGAAGGTGGGATGGGCCCCTGCGAGGATGAGGCAGAACATGGAGACAAGGATGTATGATGTGATAAGGTTGCCCAGTGCTGCCGCGGAAGGAGACTGGATGTAATCGCGCGTAGTGCACGCCGTGTACATGATATACCAAACAACAGCAGCGACCCCCGCTCCGCTGTGCGCACCGCCGTAATGAAACACTTTGGCGAGCTTAGCACGAAGCCATAGAGGCGCGGAGTGCGGGCATGCAACTGCAATCTCGTAAACGAGGTTAACAAAGTTTTCCTGGCGGAAGAGCAGTGTGACCATGAGATTGGCGGATGCAGCACTACCAACGTCAGGCGCGTACGGACGGCCGTCATTACGTGCGACAATGATAATGAATGCTATAAGATTCGCAAAGAAGATGGCGGTGAAAGTCTTCCGATAGACCGAGAAGAAGACGTCTATAACTTGAAATTAGCGCGTTGACCAAATGATGTCCTTAAGAATACGTACGGTTCAACCATCGAGTAAAGCTTGACGTGCCATTCTTGGAAGGAAGCGCGTACTCAAGTTTCGGGAGCTCGACCTCCTTCTCAACAGAGGCGTCGGACGCTTCCGAGGACGCGTCAGACGAATGCACGGAGATGGTGGACGGAGTGCCTTGATTTGACGCAAGAACTAAATCCATTTTGTCGGCATTCCTTTCGACGTCGAGAGAAGAACTGTGAGGCATGGCTGACTAGCTGACTGCTTCTGTAGTAAACAGAGAAACCATGAAGGCACCTTTTAAGATGATTTGGGATCCTATGCGAGGTAAACCATAATGCAAACCGCGTCCCGAAAAGGACGCCAACAAGACGTGCTGAGGTCATGATTGGTCGGTTCCTGAATCTTAGTTCCTAAGATTGGCGTTTCCGTACGCAACTAATCGCTAATGTTCACTGACCGGGCTTCACCGAGGAAGCGCCAAGCTGGCATTCTCTCCATGTGAAGTCAACCCTGCCAAACTGGTTGTGTCTCCATCATAAATTTCAACATCTGTCCCGAGTTTTGAATCTGGCCCACCTGAAGGCAGTTCAGACGAGCGTGGATGATGACTGCAAAGGCAAACTTTGCCGGCTCTTCAGTGGTAACCCTCCGCCTGTAAGGCACGTCAACGTATCATCAAGACTGGTTGACAGAAGGACTCGCGGACGGAGTTGGAGCGAGGTGGACGATAGACTGCGGCGCGTTTCTGCTAAAGTAGAAAGTCAGACGATGCTACCGGTATTATGATTAAACAGTACTTCTAGTGGATAATTGAATGCACAGAATGAATAGTCGTCATCCACATCAAGACGAGTATTTCTCATGGCGGAATATACAGCTAGATACCAGCACCGAAAAAAAGGTATTTCGGTATGCGGTGAGCCAAAAGGAAGCCAGGGGAAGTATGGTCCTTTCCTTTCATCCTCTCGGGGTAGGCAGAGCGTATACAGATTGTTGGCTAATCCTTGTCGAGAGAAGTCAAGCAAGACAGTCGGGTCAATCTGAGGCCCGTGCGGGTCTTTCTTGTCGCGTTACATACAACGGTGCGTGTTATTCCTCCGCTTATTCGAGGGGCGAATGTCGACAACGCGCACAGAAGATGGTGTCAGGGCAAACGGTCACTTCATCTGCGTGACAGGTATCCTGCTCCTGGCGGATTTTGAGAGGCTTTTGGACCATCGATAAGCCAGAAGCGGAATCGAGGACCTCCAGATGTCAGAAATCAAGTGGTAACTGGTGAGAGCAATGACAAGTACATGAGGTTTGATGACAAGGTGGATCGAGCCACGTGGCTGCATCAAATTTTTCCTGCCTCAATTTCTTCCTTCCTTAATAACCTCATTTACTTACTCGAATCAGCCTCGAATAATGGATCGTGCTGTGGGAGTCCTCTCTCGAATGACGGTGTGACGAGCGTAAGACTAAGCAGTCTAGAACCAACTACGGGATCAGTGCGCGCGTAGGAGTTGCTGGGTTACAGCGTGCGCGGATGCTTGCCGCCCCGACCGAGCAGCACAGAAACTAATACAGTTACTTGACTGTTACAGGGCCTGAAGCCTGAGGATCGCCCTCGCCGCCATATCAGTTCCGTTCGGCTCGCAGACTGCGACCATACACCATAACCATGGATGAAACTACACCGGTATTGTCTACCAGTGTTTCACCAGCTCATGTTCATGATCTAGCCCTTTCTTAGCAGCTTGGACCTGTCGTTTGTTCAAACGATACGTCAAATCGTCCGCTCCAGTCTTTTTGCTGTCGATTGCGCGAAACCGGCTAATGTACGTCCGTTACTCTCGGTCCAGGCTGTCCGTCAATGTCTTTGCTCCTCGCACTCAGGTTCCATTGGACATTTGGCAGCCATCCCAGTGGGTGCTGCTTAGTGAAGCATCTTCATGCACTAGATTGACATCTAGTGAACTTGTTTCACAGTCGCACGAAACACATCCTACGCCGTTACTGCAGATCCTCTCGACCATGCTGTGCTCCAACAACTCTCTACTATTATTACTGCTCCCCTTGTGGTTGTCGTTTATTAAGGTTCGGCCTATAGGTCCTTGCAGCTTGACGGCGGGAACTGCGATGGGAGCCGATTGGCCATGTTCATAATGTGTTTCTCGGTGGGTTACTTTGGGCATCTACCTATCATCGACGTTCGAATCACGCTCATACGAGCCTTAATCAATTGACGGGATTGGGTAAAGCAGAGTTTATAAGCTTCCTATCGAGTCCACTTATACCCACTGACTTCCCGGCTGACATGGCCTTATAAGTTGACTTACGAGAAGACCCGAGAATAGCTGACTCTCTATCTTTAGTGCCTTTTGATAGCTCCCGCTATAGAGGTTGTTGGATCGTGCTTGTTCTACCAAGTATTTTTCAATCAAATGATTCGCATTTCGTGCTGGCTAGCCTTGGATCTGAGCACCTGGCGATGTAGAAAATATGCGATTGAGCGCATTTGGGGTGTAAGTCGTCTACACAGCCCAGCCGCTGTCGCTGCGCCACATGTAAGCTTAATAATGCATGTCGTACAGAATCTGACGCCAACGATTTCAAAGCGACCGATCAAATCAGTCATGAAGAGGAAAACCCTCAGCCGCCGTCAGCTGCAAAAAGTTGAGGCTAGCCTCCTTTCTGGGCTCACGATGTAACTATCTGGATCAGCATGGGAAAAAATCGCTCGATATACCCAGATATATACAGGGACCCACTAGTCGTAAGCAACAACTGTCAGCTTAATCAGCAGTTGCTTTATGCATCATTGTATTTCCAGCAGGGCGATTCTCGTTTTGGACGGTTTCACTCACGACCCACCGCGCTGACAGCCTTCGATCTCCTTCGAAACGAACGAAATGACCAAATCCACCTTCCATTCGTATATAATCACGCTGATTTTATGACAACCATCACCATTTCCGATGTGTTTCCCATCCAAACGTCAAAAAGCAAATTTCGAGGATCCTGAGATAAAAGGAGCCCCGAAATCCAAATCTTCCTCAACAACACTCCTACCACCACCTCCCCATCTAAATCTGCTAAAATGGCCCCAAAGATCGCTATCGTCATCTACTCGATGTACGGACACATCGCAAAGCGTATGTTCTATCGCCTCCGTCTAACAACCACCGTCTGATTTCTTTCGCAGTCGCCGAAGCTGAGCTCGCAGGCATCAAGGCAGCTGGCGGAGATGCCAAGATTTTCCAGTACGTCCCGCGACGCTTGTGACGGCGCGCGTACTTATCGGCGCTTCTAGGATCCCCGAGACTCTCCCAGAGAGCGTGCTCACCCTCATGCACGCACCTCCCAAACCCGACTACCCGATCATCGATGCCGACACGCTCGCTACCTTTGATGCATTCATCATTGGTATCCCCACGCGTTACGGGAACTTCCCAGGCCAGTGGAGGGTGCGTACCTCCGCCATCGTAGCGTGATTATCTGCTCATCGTATGATTTCAGGCGTTCTGGGATACCACCGGTGGTCTCTGGGGCAAGGGCGCTCTCGCCGGCAAATACGCTGGTCTGTTCGTCTCCACCGCTAGTTTGGGTGGTGGACAAGAGAGCACTGCTTTGGCTGCCATGTCTACCTTCAGTCACCACGGCATAATCTATGTCCCCCTTGGATACTCGCAGACCTTTGCGCAGGCCACCTCCCTCACCGAGGCTCACGGCGGTATGTTTATTTATGCTGTTCCTGCTTCCTCATCTGATCGTCTACTCAAAGGATCTCCTTGGGGTGCTGGAACCCTCGCGGGCCCTGATGGCAGCCGCCAACCGAGCGAGCTTGAACTTGAGGTTGCTACCATCCAAGGCAAACAGTTCTATGGTGTTGTATCCAAGGCTTTCTAGAGATTTAACAGTGGACCATATCTTAATAATGTATATCCCTTTCAGTTAGAACTGATATCGAATGTAGTTTTGTGTGCAATCTTCTGATCGAAATTCGAGAGGTTCGAGTCAGCTCGCCTCTTCTATACTATTTCCGTCGGGAACATGAGATGATAATCTGTTCCTCCCATATCCTGCAGTACGCGCTGAACTGTGGCGCTACTTGGATTGGGAACGACGATTCTGGTTGAAGAAAGGAGTACTTGACTCCAAGGGTCACTTCATACCAATCTAGCTGCGACTCCCTCCCTCTCCAAATCTGCTCAATCCGATGGTCTCCCGGCATAGATCTAGAAATGTTGGTTTCGCACTAGGTGGGCTGGCTCATGTATATCCTTTCAGACCTCACAAGCGTCGTACACATGGAACAAATTTTCTACACCGTCAATGTTAGACCAAATTCAGATCTCCTTCTTCGCATTGCCCGCGTCTTGATGTGTATAATCTGGGCTCTGCATAAATTCCTGCTCTCATATTCCGCGCGGACTTTAATCCTTTGTTCTCGTTTGAAGAATTTTTGGATTACTAGCGTGGTTTCTCGCCGATGAGTAGATATTGCCGAAGACACCCAAAGAATACATACTAGTGCGCCACATCCCCGCCTTACCCATCTCGCTTTAGCACATATTCGCGCAACATATTTAGTTCGATACCGCAGTTCTGAACGTTCACTGTACCATTCTCGGAATTTGCAACTGATGTTATATTTTTGGTTTCAATATAACTCAAGAATACTACTATCCCCTTTGGCGTAGCGCTTTCGCCGAGGTGACCTCCGCTTTCTGTAGACGTAGACGTAGATAAACTTACTCACCATCACTTCCGACAATGCGTGCACTACTTTTCTTATGAGATCTCCTCCTGACGACTAGCAGTTTTCGCGAGAGCAACAGTAGTGGCGCGCCGGAAAGTAGTAAACATCGAGATGAACCTACATTTGCGGTTGAAGAATGCTATCAAGATTTAGCTTAAAACAACGCACGAGCAAGACAAAACGGGAACAATGGATGTACGAGCGTACAGACAGCAATGACCCTGCGTACAACATCACTATGATACAACAAGTGAAAGGAACCATGCACATCGTATGAGCGCCCTCAAACAATAATCTGTCTCAATCGCGGGACACAGCCATGCCACAATCCCCTCAACTCCTTCTCAAACAAACACGGCCCACGTCCATGTACAAATTCCAGCGTTCTGAGCGCCCACTCATCGTACTGCCTGCGTCTCATCTCTTCAAAAAACCTGCTCACTTGCGACTCGTCCTGCGCATAATCAGACTCCGCCTCGTATCGGGGAATAACACCGTCCTCGTCCCACGGCACCACATGAGTAACCACCAATTCCAGCCTTTCCAGCTCTGGAATGAACGCAGCAAAGACATCGACCATCTGCGGAGAAAGAACGACCGGACCGATCCGTAGCCTCTTCAGGCCCGGTCCGACGGTGTCAAGGACCTCCACAACCTCTGCCAGCGTGAGCAGACGACCCGTGAGGACAAGTCGCTCTGCATTCAAGAACCGCCCGACGACTAGCCGGACACTCTCAGTAGGTATCAGGCCCACCCCCATTTCCAACACCTTGAGCGACTCAACGCGAACAGCGTAGAACGCCGTCTGCATCCAATTGGCCAAGCCCGCGTCTATCACACCAAAAGAGAGATTGCTCGCACGCAATGAGAGGTGCCTGAGGGTGTGGGTATGCGCGTTGAGAAAATCAGCAAATGCGTCGGGATCGCCAAGGTGTGGGGCCGTGAGAGGGATCGTTATAGAAAGCGTGTGCAGTTTTGGGAGAACGGGGAGGGAAGAGAATAGCGGTGAAATATCGAGGGGTTTGAATAGTCTCAACGAAAGTGTGCTTAAGTTTGCGATTGTCGTTATGGACGGCGCGAGGATATGCGCGAGAATCATATCATAGCCGGTTCCATCCAGCATATGTCCTGGCCGTAGAAATAGATCTAGTTCTCTTAATTGACCCAGATACGGTACTGGATGAAGCGTCTCGAGGTTCTCCAACGTCATTTCTAGTGAAAGCGGGTGATAGGAGAGTAGAAGAACGGCGTAGTGAGGAATGCGGGGAGGGAGGGAAGAGAAGGCGAGACCCACGCGATGTGGTACTCGCAAAGATTCGGCAAGCCGCTCAGCACGTTAATCAACGTCAAAACGACTTGGTCCAGCGTGTAGACGCGCTTCCTAGGGTGCGACTTGGTAGGACGGAAAGTCAGCAGTTTCTTGTGCTGAAAAGGGGATAACATTTGACATGTGGAGCTGTGCCAAAGTAGTTGACATACCTTGGCAAATAACGAAAAAAGCGAGTCTGCTACATTAGGCAATGAGTCCGCGTCCATGAGTTCTTTAATGAAGTGCGGGTGCATATGGAGGATGCGAACGCGCTTGGCGACGTAGGGGTCTCTAAAATAAATCGGTCAGAGGAAGGCCACATAGATCACGCCATGGGAATGATAATACAAATATCAAGGACGTCGCGGCAGAGGAGGCGTCAGGAGACGGCCATAGAGAAATGAACAGGTTACAAGTCCGCCGTCCTCGTGGGTGATTGATAGGCGATAAAGAGCAGGCGTCGGTGCGGCGCACAAAATGCCTCCAAAAGCAGAAACTACTACTCACTTTAAACGCCACAGTAGCCTCATCATCTTTCGACCGAGATACGCAAAACTAATCTGCCTGTATCTCTGCTCCATCGCGAGATGAAAAAACGCGCTGTTTACGCTCAACAGGTCTTCGAGGTCGAGCCGTGGGATACCATGCGCGATTTGAATCCAGATGTCGAATGGCAGCGATAGTGGGCGCTTTCCAGACATGGATGCGAGGGTGATTTTGGGGGAGACGGAGGTCGTGGTGGTAGGACGTCAACAATAAGAGTGCCATGTTCGGCGCTGTCAAGAGAGTATGAGGCAAACCTGTCAATTATGTAACGGCAGGGTAGGAAGGAAAGGATGAAGCCAAATGGGGAAATGGTGTTCCTGGACAACGTTCGGCATTACGGAGCGAACCTTCCCTTCGACACTTCGGACTTTAACATTGTGAAAAGGGATAAATGGAGCAGCGGAGAAAAGTCAATGTCAGTAATTACCGCGACAGCTCGCAGTCCACTTCGCCCTTCTCAGCGCACCTAGAGCGGAACGAGGACATACACTGGCAGAACTCACAGTGTCACGCCACACGCCATGCCAGCGTACGCTTGCCAGGTCGCACGAATGTCCAATCGCGTCAATCCAGTCATTTCATTTGAACCCTGCCATCCTTGTGCTTGACGTCGAGCTAGATAGTGGCGTTCTTCTCGCCCTACACGTGTGTTCTAGATTACCGACCGCTGTCAACGTTGTGATTCGCTATCGGCGTCGTGTTGAATGCCCTGTAATGCGTACTTTAGCTTTACGGTTACTTTTTAGATTACAGCTCCGCTTCCAATTTCATCCAAATCGCACACGCAGGGTGATGTCTTCGCTAGCGCCTCACCTGGCAGCCTCGACAGACACCAGAATAGCGAGAGATTGACTGCTTCAGTGCATCTGGGCAAAATATCATCAAACTAAGCGTGCGGAATCCACAATCCGTTACCGTTTGCTGCCAGCGTCAACACTCACAGGGAGATATCTACCCATATGCTCCAATGAGACTAGCCTCATGTAAAAGCACATCTAGGCATCGGGAGCGCGGCAATTTCTCCAGCGTCTCCTGCCAATCTCCTTCACCTTGGCATGGTCTAGGTACATCGTTCTTACCGAGTTCAACCATCGGCGTGCTACGATTCAGCAAGTCAAACCCGGACGCAGGGGTGAGAGGGAATTGAACCCCATCGACTGTCCTCCGGGCTTGTTCTGCTATGTCTAGAGAACGCGGCGAGAAATCGTGACGATGGACAGTTGGACGGAGGGCGCCAACATGATGTCCGCAATCACCAACTTCCAAGACGAAGCTAACTGGCGTCGGGGCCCGGGCTGACAGTGTCAGTGGTCTGTTAGTCATTATAAGAAAAGGTAGAGCATCGGACCCCAAGCATATCCAGAATATAGACTCCCGTCTCCTCAATGTGCGATACGGAGGCGCGTGGCAAACGTTGTTTGGGTCCTAGAACAAAGATCAACGGCGGCGCCGAATGCATACACTGCCCGCCGAAGTCAAAGTCGCGTCGCTCACGCTGTAGCGACGAAGGAGACAGCGTGGCGAGGGAAGAGACACCACGTTATGCCTGAATAAAAGTACAGCATCCTAGCCTTAATCCCAGAATGAATTCCAGTTTTATTTGACAAAACCGCACGCTCGCACAACAAGACGAAAAAGGAGAACCAAGACAAATCACGGAGGGTATCCGAAGAAATGGTGGTGCAGGTCCGGATGGGCTGGGGCTGCCCGGTGTCGGTCAAACTAGATGAGAGAACGAAGATCACGCCTACCAGTTCGCCTGGATGTTACGGTACGAGAGACCTCGACAAAGGGGAAGTACAAGCTTCCATGAAGTCAAACAAAGTATTGCTTGCCTTGATATTAGGACGTGAAATGTTGCGAGGGGTCTGGTACAAGAGCGCTGTCACTGGTCAGTTAAGGGAGGTTACAGTACAAGTCAAGAAATCAGTCAAACCAGGTGATCGACGAAAGAGCCGATTTTCTTCAAATCGAGAGGTAAGACAGGTCTAGAGAAACGTAGCAGAGGAGAAGCGGTAATTTGAATGTTACTTACCTCTTAGGAAACAGATCACTCGGCGCCTGGAGCAATATTCTCAGTAGAACGTCGACTAGGAAAGACACGCACATACTTGATATAGTACACTGAATAAAGTTGGAATGAATTCGTTCAAAGGTATATGGGAGAAAGGCTGAGAGCAGTGCATCAGGAGAAATGTGGCGGAAGGAGGAATGTTTTCAACTGTCCCACTTTGTACCACGTTTCCGTGAACGAGCTATTCCAATCATCCGCGCATATCCTAGTCCATTTCTTGTCATTCTTTACCGGCCAGCCCTCAATGTTCCAAAAAACCACACAATCCAAAAACCAAGAAACACACCCGGAAACGCCGCTCCCAGCCGCGATTTGTAGCCATGGCGGTCTTCAAGTCCTCAAGTTCCAGCATTTTGGTGAGTTGGAAGATTGTCCAAGTGCGCGTCTACGCGGATAGAGCCCGTATCGTGGGGGTATTGCGGCGGCAAAGAGGGAAAATCAAGTCGAGTCGCCAAGATTGAGACACGCTAAGATTGATGAGCGGCGGAAAGAGATCGCTTGCAGCGGACAACGATGAAGGTAGCGCGAAGAGATGGTGAGAGTACGAAAACAAGCGCATACAGTAAGCGTGATAGGCACGTGCCGAGCTCAGTTGCCCTTGACGTTTGACTATCTTTTTGAACTTCTTATCGCCGTTTTGAAGGTATTTTCGATGCCTTTCAATGTGTCAATGAGTTCAAGATGCGGCCAGGCGTAGAGGAAGGAACACAGTGGGCAAGGGACTTATTAGCGCGTCTCAAATTACAACGGGGGCTTGGTCGGAGAGGCACTCTCTGCTATTGATGTGTTTTCCGCGGCGAAAAAACCACCTTCACAAGCTACGACCGATTGTAACGCATCCCGAGTCCTCAGTTATAGTTCCGACGTATTCCTCCGGCCTCAACTTGAACGCATCACGCTAGCTTTGAACGTGGACCGCAGCTACGCCTACGGATGCAGCGAGGCTTGCATTACACAAGCACTGCAACAGTTCTACGGCACTGCTCATCCCGAGCCTCTACGTCGCGTCAACTCTTAGATCTTGTTTGACGCCTTTTCAGTCCAATGATTGGACCCAAAGCTAAAGGCTCAGCCCCTCGCTGAATTGACTCTCAGTCGTTTGCAGCCTCCCCAGATTGCTGCCTGATCACCAGCATTGCGTGTCCCCAGCGCGTTTGTTCGTTTCATTCCTGTTGGAGTTGCATTTCTGACCCGCCTCATAGGTTCTTTCAACGCCAGGGAAGCCAGGCCACACACCATTCATGGTGATAGCCTCTTGTGGGAGGCAGCACTGAACGGAGAGGTCAACGTGATCTCAAATCTACAGAATATTCAAATCAATGAATGTACTGAAAGGCATAGAAGATTCCGGAGCACTTAGCACAACGACGAAACCCATTGCGGACCCTTTGATACTGGACGACATCGTTACAAAGTGTGGGCACCTATAGGTATCGGCTGTCTTCTTCCTTTGAATCGCGCTTTACAGTCGTTGTTTTCCAGTGTCTGCGAACGATACTCAAGAAATCAATTCAATTTGACTTTTATGAAGATTTCAATTTAATAAACGTCGCTTCGCTGGGAATCCGAAGGGCGTGCGACTGGCTGTTTGGACGGGCGATTCACGAGAAGCTCAAGCTATCGATGTTGCGCCTACACCCATACATCGTGAGTCCATTTTATCGATTGTCACCGAGTCGGAATGCTCACCCAGGCGGCCCAGTGGCACAACCAGAGCCGCTGCCGGTGACGAGAATTGGGCCATGTAAGGGGCAACCATTCTGCCCGCCAGACTCGTAGAAGTTGGTTTGGTTGGGGACACCGGAGTAGCTGATGGATTTCACAGAGATGCCGTTGCCGAGGAAGACGCATTCGCCGGGGGTCACGCCGGGGCTCCTCGCGATGACAGAGCACAGTTTGCGCAGTGGAAGCCCACAAAGGATATCTTCGTCTGCCACACAGCACATCCATCGTTCCTGGCACAAAATACGAGCCACGGCTGCCGTCCCCCAATCCGTCAGCTATCGCGTAGCCTACTTGCCACGGCGAGTCCACCACGTCTACGCCGCCCCGTTCCTTGCCGTTGCCTGTAGCTCGTTGGGGAGATAGAAAAGTGATAGACCTCAGATACGATGATGGTCCAGTGCCGTCGATGCCTGGCCTACTGGGTGATATTCAAGGGTCCATTGGATAGCGGTAAGGGGATCTGTCGTGGTCGTGGTTACAGAATAGCATAAGAGAAATCCAAAGGGCATCGACGTAGTCCAAGTCCAAGTGCCGTTCCCAACACGTGACGCACCTCGCAGCTGTGAATTCGCGTTAACGCTGACAGCGAAGTATAGACTTGATGGATGCGCCATATACCTTTGTAACAGCTATATACTAAAACGTAGCCTGCCCAAATATCGGAAGTACCTCTAAATTGCGGTCACTACTCATAGTCCAAATCTATTTGCCCTCCGCTTTCAACTTTGGTCCAAATCGCCACCCTTTATGCCCTTCCTTCATAAGCCCCCACATCAACATCTCCTTCATCCCCTTTGCCTGCCAATCGTCAACACTCGCCGGAAAGAGATCTATCCCATGTTCCCCGACGAGACTAACATCATGTGCAAGCAAAGTCAAGACGTCCGGATGAGCGTCCATGGCAGCAAGTCTCCCCAACGTCTCCTTCGCCTCGGCACAGTCCACGTACATCGACTCCTTGAGTTCAAGCATTGGCGTAGTACGTTTCATCAAGTCAAAACCGTCCGCATTGTTCGCATGGAATTGCGTTACATCTACAGTCGTTCGGGCTTGTTTGGCGATGTCTGAAGGACACGGCGAGAAGAGGTGATGATAGACCGTAGGACGGAGGTCGCCGACGTGGTGGCAGCAGTCACCTCCCAGCAAGACAAAGCTACTTGGGGTGACGCGCGCGAGGGCGGACATATGTCCCGGGCAGTGCTATACTGGTCGGTCAGTCGCTATTTGAAGAGAAGGTAGAACATCTTACCCCAGGCGTATCTAGAAGATAGAAGCTTCCGTCTCCAAAGTAGTCCAAAGCATCCAAGTCGCCAATTTTATTCGACGACGCCGCAAAAGAAAGTTTTCTGAGAGCACGGTTTCTGGATTGATGAACTCATATGAGAGAGAGAAAAACATGGGACAATGACGGAAGACGTACGCGAAATCACTCTCAAGGAGAAGCGAGTCTTCCTTGGACGGGTAGGTCCGCACGTCAGTGTCTTCGTGGATGACAAGCTCCGTCGTGGACGGGAACGTCGACATATCGCCAGTGTGGTCGTTGTGATAATGGCTAGTAGATGTATTCAGTAACCTCATCAAAATCGACATGAAAGAAAAAGCAAAAGGTACCTCCACACTACCGCCTTGACACTGTCCAGCTCTATCCCGCCTTCCCTGAGCTGGGTCGCCACATCCTTCTCCGGCGATGTCATCTTACCACCCATGGGCTCCCTGGCCTTCCACTTGGCGTGGAACGCCGGCGGGAGCTGAGTGATGTCAGCGCGCGTGCCGAGGTCGAACATGATCCTCTCCATATTGCCTTTAACGTCTAAACGTGATTTAGTGGGACTGCGTCTCCAGTGTGGCGTAGCCTGATTACTCACCATGCTCGATTAGATACGCCATCACCGGTAAAGTCTCGAGCTCATACCCTTGGACTACGGGAGAGAAGAAAAGAGATACTGGGACGATGATGGATCCAACCTGAATGGCCCGCACGGAAACGGTCGCGCCAGTAGGACTGACGGGAAGAACTGGGAGGACCGGCGACATTGTGTGCCAGCTGATGAATGAACGTATTCAAGACCAACGTATTTATACAACTGGTTATCGCTTTCCTGAAGAGTCGGATTCAGAGCGCTGCAAAGACTAGAAACCGTCGGGTATCTCGACTCTAGCCATCCGGTCTGTGGGAAGCCGCAATGCCTTGACAAGAATACCCAGGGGTCGTTCTCTGGGAGAGACCGCCCGGAAAAGTCTGACCAGACCAGACCACTACGAGTATGGGTGTGCACCATGATGTAGGATTAGACAGAGTCGGAGCGATCTACCTCTATGTCAGGATTGAGAAAGGTCTCTATCAGCATTGTGTCAATGCTAAAAACAGCATGTCAGGCGAAAAAAATTTACTCATAGGTTGGAGAAGACCTTCTTTGCAATGGGTGGCAAGCTGAACCGGAGATGGAAGTCGACAGTGGAATACATGCAACAAAGCCATGTTGCTATGTTAAGACGGTTCAATTTGGAGTCTGGGAGAGAGAGCTTTATATGCAGGTTGATTTCTGCGCAGAAGGCAATCACGCTGCACATAATGAAAGCTCACCTGGCGTATACAAAGGAGCCACCGAAATACTTAAGTCAAAAAGGAATGGGTCGTCGAGATTCGTGATGATCCTGCTATGAAGACAAGGCATTCAAAAAGGACTAGAAAATCACTGTAACTGTAAGCATACACGTCAAAATTCGATGTCCGTCTAAAATCCTGAGAAAAGGAGGAGTGAAGGACCAGTATAGTAGCTTGCCCAGCCCATGGTCCATGTTCAAAGAATGATGATGGTGACCGTAGAACAAAGAAAAACAATCGTGCCGCCATCATGCCAGCATTGACAATAAAGATATCGCCGAACCTGTACACACAAAGTAGTAAATCATGAAAGAAACCACGCTGCAAACTTGCTCCTCTTCCGCCATGCATCCGCCGACTTTCAGAATCAACGCAGAAACGACAGCCACACACAAAGGATGCACCTGTGGGCAGTGTGAACTGGGCGGGTGGCTCTCTCCACGCATGCTCTATCAACTCCAAAGCACGTCCATCCTTCCCGTCTTTCACAAATTCTCAATAGCTTACAGCCCAAGCCCATCGCGCAACCGACGCCATGTCCAAAGCCACACAACTCGAGCGCATCGACCTGCTCCCATACTTAAACTTCATCCCTCCCTCAATCTACGCGCGGCACCTCCACTGCGGCTTCTACCGCGGCTTCATCTCCGTCTTCCACACCGCCCGTGAACTCCTCTTGAGCTTACCCACTCCAACGATCAATGCAGCGATCCTCAAAGCGCATGCCCCTCGGAACTCGGAAACAGCCTACTTCTTCAGTAAAGGTGGAAGGGCGGAGCACGTCCTAGATGCTATCATATATAACGCGGAGGCGCGCGTAGAGGAGGACGAATATAATAGGCAACTACCTCCATGCAGGAATGATCAGAACTTTGAGATTATGAGAACGAAGATGGGATTATCATGGGGCCCGTATCATCATGTAGAATGCGACGGGGAGGGTTGGGAGGCAAGCGATGATGTAGTAACTGGACGCAACGACATAGATGGAAAGGCGTCTGATGTTCCGCACAAGCCTCCTGCTTGGGATTGGGAAGATGTGATAGACTGGGGAGAGGGTATGAATGCATCAGAGATAGAGGCGTCCGATCGGGCGTTGCACGAATTAAATGCATTCCTGGAGCAATTGCTGCCGGGCATATGCTGAACAGTGTTCATTTCCAACGATCCGTACATATGATTTGAACTTAATGCTAGATTATTCCTAGGAAGATATCAGGTTATGTCCACTTCAATTATTACGCCCATACCTTCTAATTCTTCATCGCCACAATCACATCCCTTCCCACCAAATTTGGCAGGGCCCTCTTGTCGGGGAGCACCACGCCCTCTTTCGCCTCAGGACTCATCATCGTCTCCTTGCTGTAATACCCCTCCCACAGCCGTCCCTCAACGAGATGTCCGTTCAAGAGCAGGAACCGTAGGAAATCCGAATCGCTTGGAGCGGCAGTGTCGGGCATATTGCGTATCCCGAGATGCACAACTTGAATCCAAAAGTAGGTCATTGTAACATGGAACTTGCGTCCGTTCGAAAGTGGGCTCTGCGCGATGAAGCGTTCGATCCCGTCAAAGATCAGGTTCTTCCCTGCGGTGGCGTAAACGTTGATTCAGAGTGGCACAGTACTTGACATACCTTTCTGGCGCCCAAACGTTGTCAAAATCACATAGGCAATGCGGATGTGCGTGTAGTGATCCCATGAAGAGAGCGTTACGTTTTGAAATTGCTCGAGGAAGTCAATTGCTGGAACGTCTGTCTCGGTACGCGCCAACCAGGAGCTGAGAGTATGCGTGTCTGATAGGGGATCTTTCGGAGGCTTGGGAATCACATCAACAGACGGCGACATGGCGTGGATGAGCCAAGTGAAAGCGTCTTCAAGGTTAACGTCCACCTGGCGCTTGAGCAAGACCCCAAAGACGAAAGCATTTCGCCCCTTGAGACGAGGAGCAAATTTGGCACGTATCGTGTCCACAAGGAGGGCGTTTGGTAGATCTTGTTTGGTAGCTAAGCTATAGCTTTAAATGAGGACGGCACGACATGGGAGAGAAAAGAAATGCATACATCAGAACAGGCTTCTCGACGTCCATCGGTTCAACAATCTTTCCAAACTCCTCAACGCTCTCGTCAAACCGCAGCGTGTCCGAGCTATCCACCAGCCAGACCACGCCTGCTGCCTGGTCTGTATAATACCGCAGCATGCCATACAGATACTGGATTCCGCATCCCGTGCCGACGTCCCACAGCGTCAATTTCTTCTTGCCAAATGCGACGGTCTCGACGTTGAAGCCGATGGTGGGTATAGTCGTAATTTCGCTACCGGGTAGTTTCAAGTTATATAGGAGGGTAGTTTTGCCGCTGTAGTCGAGCCCGAGGATGACGACGGTGTGCTCGTTGGCGGCGCTGGGAAAGTAACGCGAAATGAAAGAGGGCAGCATGTTGCTTTGTGATTCGTGAATGCGCTTCTTAAGGAGAAGATGGCGAGCGTGTTAACACGTTGAAGGTGACGCGTTGACATTTTGACAGCGCAGAGCAACGTATGACAGAGCGTGATTGCCAAAGCCTGTTGCTCTCGGGGACGCGGACAGTAAAGTCAACATGATGGCGCAGTTGAGAAGAGCAAGGTTGCCAAAATCGGTCATTCCAGTACCACGTGCGCCGTATTTCTCTGGAATTTATCTCTTGCCACCATGTCAACGTCAGAGGCGCTGTGGGAGGCTGCCAAGGCGCTCAATCCCGACAGACGTAGCAAGCGCTCCATCCGTACTAGCTCCCCCAGCGCCTCAACCATCAAGAGGCGTGAGCAAGTCGCAACTCTGGCTCCTCCTTCCAGTGATAAACTGACTTGCAAACATTTATCAGGCGAGAAAATTCTGTCGCTTTTGAGGAGTTTAAGCTTCGGGAGCGTGAGCGTGGAAAGTTTCGACGAGCTGCCCTCCGTAAGGAGAAGCTTCACCCCGATGTAGTGTCTACATCCCGGAGTCCGTCGCCCCTCCCTGATGCCTCTATATCATTGTCTGCTCCTCTTATCTCGCCCGTTGACTGTGTATAACGGGTAGAGAAAGCTACGTTTTAGCATCGCAGAGTCAAGAAGTACAGTTAACTGTATGTCACCTTCGCATGTCATAAACTCACTACCATTTCATAGAATGAGCCGCATGTTAACTTAGATCGAGTTGACCAAGATCTTGAGAGACGTATACGTATCTCTGATGCGGAACTTCAAAGCCCGAGGTCGTTTACCGTTGAAGGTCCTGCACTTGAAGAATCCGCCTCTTTCGTGGAAGAGGACTGGGAGGCGGCCAATAGTGTAGGAGTTAGGCAGAGCAACATTGCTATGAATGTGTCTGATGTTCCGTACAAGCCGCCTGCCTTGGATTTGGGAGATATGATAGATTGGGGCGAGGGTATGAATGCATCAGAGATGGAGGCGTCCGATCGCGCGTTGCACGAGGTGAATAAAATCCTGGAGCAATTGCTTCCGGACGTATCTTAAACAGTTTTTATTTCCAGCGATTCTTGCATATATTTGGTGTGAATGCTAGGGTTTTACCAGAGGGGTTTATGAGAATGTTTATCAGTTTACATGTATCAATATACTCTACAGAGCCATCCATAAGATCTACATACAAGTACTTGTCATGCCGTATCATCAGTCTGTCTGGGAGAGACTACATAAGATCCATGTTTCAATCACCACTATCACTATCAGCCATAAGGTAGTTCTCTTTGTCGTCAGAAGCCAAGTTGCTAGACAGAATGCTAGTACTCTCAACCTCTATAACCTTCTTAATCTCATCAAAATCTTTAGGATTCACAAAGCCCCAGGCCCCTCCTGAGCACTGCCCATACCAGTATTTACCAAAAGGTGCGGAATGACCAGAATGAAGAATATGAACAACGTCCCTGGAATTGTACGACAATAGAGGGCACTTGAGGTTGGATGCCTCCATTGAAGATGCACAAAAATTGTGTTTGGCCAGAAGGTGTGTGTCCAGTCCGTCCCACTGATCCTCCGGACTATGTGTTCTTACTTCCTGCATCTTCCTCTTCGAGTCTTCCTCAACAACGTCAACATGCATCAGCAAAACATAACCCACATATCCCGATTCCCATGTCATCCCATGAATGCCAGAGATGTGAATAATATCCCCAAGAGAAAAGGAAAGGTAAAACCCTCCCGGCCAGTTGACAAACTCTAACTTTGCTCATGTTTGGAAATTGATAAAGTGCCATCTGTCTTTGATAGATAGAGCTGAGGATCTTCTTTCCATTGTCCGCTAGTAATGTGCAAAACAGGTCAAAGTGCGATAATGGCAAGGCAGAGGCTTTCCGAAATGAAACATTGTGAAGGCATTTCTACGGATTAGAAACATCCTCCGCCGCCAGAGAGTATCAATGCCAACTAGAGACCTCAACGAGTAATACTCGGATCAGACCCGCGATCCGAGAGCCGAGTACTCGAGGCCAAAAGGGCATACTCGTGATCCGGAACTTACTCAATCCGCGCTGACTCGCGGGTCAAACGAGTTGAGTACTCAAAGACGATCCGGATCAGTAACAAGTTGCAAATACTCGCGGATCAAGCTACATAATATTGTAATAAAACTGTACATAAACGACCACTTTGTAATAACTACTCATCAGATTTACCTTTTATCTTCACGCACTATATCGGCAACTTCTTCCAGGTGTTCGGACGTCCACCTCGGCTTCTCATGAATCTCCCATTCCAGCCTGAGACAACTTTGGTGCTGCCAGCAGTTTATGACCAGCACGTAGGTGATGACAAGTGGCTACCGAGGGCGGCTCGTTTCTTGACTGTTGAGTAGGCGCGGGCTATGGGACATTTTGTATTGTATATTGTTAGGCCAGCGGACCTTATATTCAAAAAATTTCATGTATCAGAATGTATTTTTTTTTTGGTCGCAGATACTACAATTAGGTGCGAGTCAGTGCGAGTACTCATAACGAGTATTCACCGCTCAGATGCCCTACTTGCGATCCGTTTATGACCCGACTCGCTATTGATCCGCGGATCAAACGAGTCGAGTAGCCGAGATCCCCGGCCGGATCAAGTACTCGAGTTTCCGCGTGACCCGGAAACTTGTTGAGGTCTCTAATGCCAACACAGTACATCATTCAGCTGAAGCAGTATCAAAATTGTCTTCTGACTGTGCGCGCACCAATCAATGAGGTTAAGCACTGAGAGAAGTTTCAACTTACGGGCTGTAACCTATGATGGTTCATCAGCCACTAGAATCATTAATGGCAACCATTAATCCTACTGAAATCATCCAATGGAATGGCCTTTAGCCATCCCTTGAACTGAAATTCAGACCCTCTACTGAGGATGCCCTCTGGGATTGAGAAATCTGTTTTGATGATAAGCACGGTTCGAGGTCAACCAAATACAAAGACATACTGCTAAAGTTGGGTGAGGATATAATGCCCAACACTATGGCCTTAAGTTTAGCATCACGGGCATATAAACATATAGTATGGTAAATCCATTGCCTCATGTTGTCTATGGCATTAATATCCGCAACAAAAGTCAAACTCAAAGAACAACTGTGAAATGAATGCAGAGCTCACTATGGTTGCGCGCTTGGCCAATAACACTAAGTTTATTCCCCACCTCAATGGATTTTAGCATCAATGTCATCTGGAACTCTGCCAATATTTATCTTCAGTGTGTCTGAATTACTTATATGTGCACATACCCACATGTAAATCCAGCAACTCAACCCCTGTCTAAACCTTGTCAACAGCAGTACATACGCCCTTGATGTCTCTCTTAATTTTAAGATCAAGGTTTCTGCAATGATACAAGTTCAACCAAGAAACAAGGTAACATCTTTTCTCACACATGGTTAAGCTGAATGGCAGCTTTAAAAAGCCCAATCACCCGCTCTACACACTTCAGCAGCGCCTCCATTTCCTTCTTGCCCAACACCACCCACATAATGCAATTCCTAAAAAGCTTTATCTTCTGTTTTGGCTTCACGTGTGTCTCCAGGTTCTTCAGCTCAAAAAATAGCTCCTGGATGGGCCCTCCCAGCCTGTTCAGTTCTTTAAAGGAACACACCTAATCCTTGTTTAGTGGTCCCTTCACTAGGTTTCTGAGATTAACAGCATATGTCTCCAGTATATGCAACTTGCAACAGATATCCTGGCACTCTTTTGGCGCATCCTTAATCACTTTGAGATACCGGACAGCGGTGGATGTGAGTTCAACAAGGGATATAATGGTGGCGACCGTCCTGAGAATTTCGGCCATCGCGAGGGAATAACGACGAAGGTGCAAAGCAACCACGGTGAGAACCTCTCCCATCAGCATTCATCCCTGCCGCACACAGTACTCACCTAGTCACAAGCTAATCACAGATCAGACCAACGACCATCAGATCCATTTCTGGAGACGTTCGGCGTGGTGGCGCGGCGGCAATGGGCACGAGGTGCAGGTGCAGGTCCGCGTCAGTGATTACGAGCGCACTGGTGAAACACTGACTCTGGGAGGGAAGCGGCAATGTGGTATCGCTTAACATGATATCAATCGTGGTAGGTCCTGCAGAAGCGCTACGACAATGAATCATAAAGCGTGAACAGCGATGTATACCAAGCGTTTCAACAGAATGTGACTGTCAGAAGGCAGGCGTACCCTTGATAGCCTTTTGACAATGTCGATCCTCCGAAATACCTCCTTCAGTGATTAACGATGATAATTAAGTCCTTACTTGTACTAACCCCATTTTACTTTCTCCCCGACCCACATGTCGGATGCAGGACAAACTTCCCAACTGCTGTATCATGCAAGTGCAGCGGTTGCTCAATTCTCACAAGCACTGGGCGTATCGGCTCGCATGCTCATCTGCTCCCCTTCGTGCCTAGGAGCGACGACGTTTATATGCTGAAACTAGAATATTGGGATCAGGAATTTGACAGACGAACACAAATGCAGTGACAACCCCGCTTGGACATTTTGAACGTTCCGGAGGGCGATCACGTTGGTAATGTACTGCAGAGGAGTGCTTGCAAGACCACTGTCAACGAGGGAAGCATTTCGACAAGGCCGGGGGAAAATGGAGAGCGTGTTGAAGAAAGATGTCTGTAATGGACATTGAATGACGAAGCGTGTATCAGTGAAAATATACTTTACCTTGCAATCTTCGACCGTCAACTATCCTCGATGTTTGTCTGAAGGTGGCAGTTTACTAGGAAAGTAAGCACAGTGCCATGCATATCATTCCCTCTACGATAGTAGAAGAGGGATATTGACTCGGCTCGAAAACCGGCGAGTAGAGAATAGGCTCAACGAGCATGGTGAAAACAGGACGTCGACAGCCTGCCGTCGTACGGCGACTGGCCTTTTTTTTGGACTTCACAGAAGGGACTTGAGAGCAAAGAATGTTTATTGTGAACACCGCAACAGAATTTTACAGACTCCTCTAGTGGGCATGGTTCTTGTGGTGCTCTGTGCGTGTCGTCAATCAGTCGGGGGTTATGCACGCTCGCACTCAAACACGTACTCAAATGCACTGCAAAAAGAATCCATCAGCGTCAGGTCATCATCGTGGAAGGAAGGAAGGAAAACGCACTCTGATAGTCCAGCGTATACCCGATACCGAATATGGCCAGGATTCCCAAGACGTAGGGCGTTCCAGAGGCATTGTCGCCGTTGGCAAAGCGCGCCTTGAGACCGGTCTTGGGCGTGGCGTTGCCCTTGGGCAGCTTGGAGTAGAATTCTACGAGGGGACCAAGGCCCTCACCGCTGCCGCCAGACTGGTGACATATTAGTGGTGCGCAGTCAAGGAAAAGAGCGACGTACAACGAGTCTAGGGGTAGCAATCTTGGGCGGGACGAGCCCGCCGAGCGAGCGGCGTATGAGGGAGGCGTGCATGATGGTGGTGGTCGTTGGTTTGGTCCTACTTCCGGATGTCGCCGAAAGCGAAGGGCTCCGATCACCTACCTCTTTTGTCCTCCCCACCACGATTTCGCGAAAGGAACGTCCACTTCGGATTCTTTTCAAAAGAGGAGACTATTGTAATGTACGCGCGGTCGCTGTTCATTTGTTATATCATTTTTTTACTAATGGAACGTCACAGTTAGTATAGGACTTTGTTCTGACAATGTTCCAGTGCCCGCTCCACGAGCGTGTACGAGTAATGACATGACCGGTTTATTTCACATCGTTACCCTGCGTGAATCTTTGTATGTATTGCTTTTCACTTCCCAGTACGTTCAAGGTAGGCCAGAGGACATGCATAGTTTTCTCCTGTCCTGACCAGCCTTTATAGTTACATCGTTGGGATTGAAATGCTGGAAGGTTCAAGCCTTGAACGAATAATCTAGCGGTTCAAGTCTGGGGAGATAATCCTTGGTCGCGTACATGGATCGATCGCTCTTGAGGTTAGGTCTTTGTCCCGACAATCTTTTTGATCGAACCATAGCCTCATGGCTACGCGTAGGTCAGTATCCCAACTTGGACAATCTCCAAAAACAACGTCTTTGTGCAAGAATGCCTTTTGATTTGAGCGTTATAAAAACGCTTGGAGGTTCTCTACACCACAATCGCCTTCTGCCTTCTCCGTCCCGGACTACCCTTCGCATTTCTCAGCCCAATGTCATCGCGTCAATCGTATTATCGACAAACGCCCATTACCAGCACCACCGGTAAGTCATCCCCCTTTCCTTCATATCTCTCTCCTCACGGCGTCTGCCATCTAGTTTGCTTGGATTATCTATACGGACGCTGTCGACGCGGCGATGAGTGCCGCCATTTCCATCCACGCGTCACTTCGGACTACCAACAAGAATTCTACGGCGACGAGATTGAGCCTCTTATTTGGTTCACCACGCCATGTTACCACTTCATGAAGGGTATATGCTTGCTGAAGGACAGATGTCGCTTGTATGTCCTTCGTCAATTATGCAGTTATACGCTCTGATGATAGTTCGTTGTAGTATACATGATACGGATGTGGTGAACTATTGCGAGACCAATCCCAACGCTGCGGATGGCGCACACCATTGTTGGGCGTACATTCAGGACATGTGCGACAAGGCGCCCTGCAAGTTTTCACATCCCGCCGACAAAGTACCATGTAAGTCGCTTTTACTTTGCACGACTTGCTTTCTTCTCGTGTCTATTGTGACTGTCACTCACACCGCCTCCTCTTCTTTGTTTCTTTCCAGTCCTCAAATACACGCCTTGCCTGCGCGCACCCGGATGCACAGCCGACTGTCCGCTAAAGCACCAGAAGGTGCACTCCGCTTCGCCCAGTGTCCCGAGGTTTCCAGAGTTTATCACTGCCCCAGTGCTTCCAGTTCCAATTCCCCAGATACCGATGATGCCGATGTACTACCTTCCTGCCATGCAAATGCCGTCTCCCCCGCAGATGATGTTTGTCGTGCCCCCGCCTGTTCCTCAGCCGCAACCATTGGCGGTGGAGGCTAACGGTATGGTGTACTATAACTATCTAAACCCTCCTGCTTAGTCGAGAATGTACCATTATAAAATGGGCCGAGTGTACATATGATTTATTTAGATAAGATATAGGATTTGTACATTGTATTCCTCTTTGGGCGTGGAGTGTAAACGAATTGGCGTTGTGGCGATACAGCGGCGAACTGCCGAATTTCAATCTTGTTCACCACGCCTTCCCTCTCACAATCACATCCACTTCAATGGCATCTTTCTTACTCGCTAGACGACTTTTGCTAAACGTCCTGAAATAATATGATAGCCAGCGTATGATCGAAGGTTGCCATCTGCGGATAACGGAAACCAGGGTAAGGACACACATCTGTCCATGACAACGTCGTGAACTCTGCATTTTACCCTTCCGCCTCCAGCAGCGTGAGCTGCGCCCACGCTTTCACGCTCTTTTTTCGGCTTCCGGGTGTCTAAGTTATTGGGGTGTTTTTTGGGCGTAGATTCGTTGGATCTGGATTGAGGCAGGCGGAACATGTGAGATTTCTTTGTCTTCTTTCTATGCTTTGTTTTGCGCCACCGACATAGCTTTCTGAATTTCCTTTCTTGCTGTGGAGTGTGATCTGATTTTCCTGCAAATTGCCGCCGTTGGCTATTCTTACAATGTCCATTGCTTAAACACTGACTTTGCACCCTAGTTTCCTATTCCAAGGACTTCCATTATTCACGGAGCTACGACAAAAGACTTATTTCCCCAGCGTCACGGGTTGAATGGACACAGAGAGCTACCTTTCCTGGCTCCCACCGCGTCCTACGAACATCCCATCCACTCCTGCCGATCACGAACGTACATTGTCTTCCGACGTTCCCATTAGCCTGGGGCGTACAGCAAACTCACGACTTGTGCGCGTAGTGAGTGTATCGGAAACGGACGAAGTAGTTCTACAGCCCCATCCCCGGCGACATGTTCAGACCAACAGTAGCAAACCCCCAAGACCGCGTTTTAACGCGCCAAATCTCCATCTCGAAATCCTCATCAGCCCCAATACCCTTTTCCGCGTCTACTTCCTCCTCTTCCGCACCTTCATCTTTGCCCACCTTCTTTTGCAAACCTTCCTCGACTTCAACGTCGTCTACATTATCTTTCAGTACGTCTTTGGACTCCTAAAACCTCCTGTTTCCAAGCGAACTTACGTGTCTACAGGATATCGATATTCCCCCAACCTCAAACGGGATCCGGTAGATCTTGGTCTCTTGCCGCTGCAGCGTACATCACCTGCTGGGTCCTTCAAATACTCGCCATTGCCATAATGTACGAACTTGTATATCTCTTCATCCGACGATGGCGCGTCAAGCGCCCACCTATCGCACCCATATACCTCACTTCATCTTCCTTCAACTTTGTCGCCATTCAGTCGTACGCCCACTTTTGCTTCATCAACGCCATCCGCTATGGTGCGTTCACGTTTGGGAATATACGTGATGGATTAGCAGAGACCTGCTGGTTTTATTCCCAAAATCTTCCTACCGTCACTGTCCTCCTTCCTCGAGCGGCCATCTCTATCATTCTCCTTTTCAATCTTTCATCTGTTCCGTCCGACGCCCCGACGACCGGCATCCTGGGAAGAGATGGCGCTTTCTTCCGGGATGACGGCACACTCAACGGTTATTCGCGTGGCATATTATTCGTTAACGCTGCTTGGACAGCTTGGAGGACGCTAGTTCTTATTTGCAGCTGGTAATGTTGAACCCTTTGCTCATTAGAGTTATCAACTAAACATGTCCCAGGATCGGCCTATGGATCCTCAGTGAGCAAGGATGCGCCGGTCTGTGTGGTCCTCGTTACCGCTGGGAAGAAGCCGATTACGAAAAACGCGGGTCTGCGCTCAGTGACGATACCGACCATACACGGCTTCCTTGGGACTGGCGCGACTGCACAAAAGACCGCATCCAAGAAATTTTCGAATTGTGTCTGGTCACCGCAGACAAACGGAAACGGAGTAGTCGGCGGTTCCCGCCCTCACCTATCATTCCTATCGTGTACACAGAGAGATCGCCTCTGAATTCCCCCATCTCAGCGCTGACTCCTTATACGCCGCCAACACGAGATATACCCCTTTCACCCCATAGTCTTCGACTCCCGTTCCCCGCAGGTGACCGAATCGAACCTCAGGTGGAGATAGATTTGAGCAGGAGGAGGAGGAGGAGGAGGAAGAGGAAGCGGAGCACGAACAGGATGAGGAGGAGGAGGAGGAGGAAGGACACGAACAGGAGGATGAACAGGCAGAAGTCGATTCCAGTGAAGAAGAGCGACGACTTGCTGGCAGTGGCAGTTTCACATCCGCTTCATTATCCAGTCTTGGCAATCCGCTTTCCTTAAGGCACCAGCTTCATCACAGGCGCCAATCACAGTCCGTATCAGAATCCTTCAGCTCTGCCGCAGCATCGAATTCTGGTGGCTCCCGTTCGTATCATTCGAGCTCTCAAAGCTCTGGGAGCATCGTTGTGCCCCCTTTACCGACGACCAGAAAGCGCGGCCGCGCTGGTACCGTTCCTGTTCCCATACCTTCCGGCTCCACCTCCACATCTGCTGCCCACAACGGCCGACCGCGTGCACGAACACGGCTGGACAGTGCGACCTTGCAGACCGTCGTCGAGCGAGGGATGAGCACCGCCGGCTCGGTAGATGATCACCACAACGACCACGGCCATGTCGGGGGACTCGATGTCCAGTCACAAGACGACCATGGTCATGAGGAGGAGTTGCCGACGAGCCCTCTCCTTCCTCCTTCGCGTCCGAGTTCGCGGCCCGAGCCCTCGTTCATCCAGCGCAATATAACTGGGTCTCATCATCGCTCGCACTCGTCGTCGGCTGGTTCGCTGCATTCGCGGCTTCAGTCGAGCATACGATCGCGAGCACACTCGCTGGTGAACTCGATTCGTGCGGCGGCGGACGATTCGTCGGAAAGCGGGCACTCCAACGCCTCTGAAGATCGCGAAAACTGGACCTTTGGACGACCGCCGCCGTGGACTGGTGGTGGCACTCGTGATGATGAAAATGCTACGTGATTTTACGATTACGCAGTTTTTCTATCGTATATTCAATTTCCCTTTGTTTTCGTGCTTTTTTTGTCCTTGCTTTCGGCTACATATATTCGTCTGGAATACAATACAAAAAACGAATATGAATATGACTGTGTAGGGGGTGATACCCAGATTTAGTGGCGGGCTACCTAGCTCCTTCAGAACATGAGCAGGAGAGTCCTGCTCATGTTCAAAGGAGGCTTTGGTTACCTAGCTGTGTTCCCGGGTATCATACACGATTTCCTTGCCGGGCGAGCAATTTCTAGGCCATTAAAAGCGCTGTACAGACCTATCAGTGCGGAGTTTGCTTGGAGTAGATAATGTGCCTTTGATCAATTGTCTCTTGAAAGTTCTGAGGGCGAGGGAGAATGTGGCGCAGCAGAGACCGAAGCAAAGTGACGCGGGTTAGGGAAGAACAGATGAAGAACCGCAAGTAACTCACTAGTGGCGGTGATGATGATTCCCATCGACGCCCGGGCGCAATGAAATGACTCCTAGGTTTTGGTTAAGAACGGTATCGATACGTCGTCGAGGGTTGGCATGCAAGTCTCAATATCGGTTACATTCTCATTTCAAATGATGGCGCGCTAAGCTTAAAGTGGCGGGACACAGGCCATCGAAACCGTTACCTTCAAAAGCTGAGTGATTATTGATAAGTTATAACCCCCCTTGGGCGAATCGCTATGCAAAAAAAATGACAACTTCGAACACGACCACGGCAAGATTCGAACCTGCAATCTTTACCTCCGGAAAGTAACGCGTTAACCATTACGCTACGCGGCCATGAAGAAAGATCCTTGGCTTCCTTCAGCTTCGAGCTTCCACCCCGAGGCGAGAACAAATTCTTTCTCTGTAGTAGATTGATGACCATAGCGGGGTTCATTATTCCGATAGTCATCAGGTGTAGGCGACAGAACTAGGACTACAAATGATTTTGCTCGGGAGAATTGAGATGCATCGTCAAACTTCCAATTCTAGTAGGCGGATGTACCATGATGATAGTAATATGTTGTGCCACCGTATCCAAACTACTGTGGGTGCGCTGCAAAGCCTGGCGGTTGTTGATAATACATGGTGCCGTCAGTTTCGATAGATGGCAGGCCACCAGGGTTACGAGTCTGTGCATGGCCATGCCCGTTGATGTAACTTCCGGCGTAAGTCTGCTCCTGGCGACTGTTTTGCAAGGGAATCATGCCGGACAGCGCTAATGGTTTGAAAAGCGCTGAAAGAGGAGACCGAATAAGGATCGAATCAGTATAGACAGGTCGCTTGAAGGCCTCCCGTGTTTTCGACGTATCACTACCGTCTGCACTGCGTTGAGCGGCTTTTCCAACATCGACATCCTGAGCATGCTTGAATGCACAGAAAGGCGCGCCTATACATGCTATACAATGTGTGTACCTTTCATCTATGAATGCGTCCTGAGCGGTTCTTCGGTAATAAAGCAAAGCGACTTACATGGTTCTACACTCCGAGGGTGATAATAGGCGCATGGATCTATTCGACACCGCCCTTGTACAAAAGCCCAGCAATGAGCCTCCGGAGACTCTATAGCGTTATCGGGTATGCTAAACGATTTATGATTTTCCAACCCCCAAGCAGAATAGAAAGACTTACAAATCGCATTTATCCTTCATCGGACAGTGGTTGTTGTTCATGAAGTGTCTACAGAGTGTTGTACGACGAGAAAGTGTACGGCCGTCATTGCGAACAGAGCGTGCATGGCCTCGATTCGACGTAGACTGTTGGTGATCAAAGAAGGGGGGAGGCGTATGATTGTAGTCAACGGGGGACGATGATAGTCGAGGAGAGAGCGGGTTGGAGAAGACGGGAGCCTCATAGAAAGGATAGCCACTCAAGTGCGCGAATGAGTACTGCGTGGAGAAGACCTCCTGGTGTCGGTTTACCACTGTATCTGAATCGTCATTTGCTGCATATTCTACTGGTGATGATGACAACGCGAGTCGAGTTGCTGCATGAGCAGTGCGATAGAGTGGAGGTGAGACGGTAAACGCAGCTGGCATTTCAGGTACGGACGTCTCCGTTGTTCAGTATGCACCAATGATGTTGTTGACGAGACAAGAGGACGTATAGCTTCCAGGCCTTAGTAGTAGGTATTGACAGAAGGCATTCGAGCTCAAGTTGACGCTCCGGAGACGAGAGTCAAGTTCGCAAAGCGCAACCATATGGATTGCAGAGTCGAATGGATTGGGCGGTACGAAAGTGAGTACCAGCAGTAGAGCCAATACGCAGATTAGCGGTGTGTGAATCAGAATCCAAGAAGATGGTATGCAAGCCGTAAGGACGGAATGGTGAGGCGCCACCACCTGCTTAATCGCCGGCGGCAGCACCAAGATAGCACGGCAATCCCCAGTAGAAACTTTATTTAGCGTTCGAACATTCCAAGGCGGATTGGCCCTTCTTCATACACATGGATCGTGATACTACTATATAATATATTCTTTACTTCCCCCTACTTCTCCCCCCAGTTTGCTTACCCCAAGGACATCGTCCTCATGGCTTCTGATATCTGATCCGTCGGCATAGGCGGCTAGTCCCGCCGATAAGAAGCGGAGACTGAATTGCTATTGAAGGCCAAAGCGTTTAAGGTCTACTAACCATCCTCTACAGCTACAAGAGATAGAACGAGGTCATATGTGCTTTGAATTCACAGCTCTTATTTTATTTTCTACAGGTATACAGGAAGAAGCAGTCCTACAGCCCAGGCGGCCGTATGCGTCATGGGACTCCGCTGATATCTCCGATTCAAAATTTCCCAAGATGCGCCGCTCCTTGACCGTGGCGCCAACACCATCAATTTTTCGCCCCATTGATACTTTGGTATTACTTGAGTTCCGCGATGAGCGCCTGATGGTAAATCATCGAGACGAAATCTTCCTGCTCCCCAGGAGACTCGAGCTCGTGAGTCGTGAATCGTGCGCTTTCAATCTGTTTGATCGTCATCATCAAACTGCCAACAGCGTCCAACGCTGCTTCTGTCCTCCGGTTCGGTGCTGCAAGAAAAAGAACGCCGAGTTGATACCCATTTGACAAGATCAGATTCACGACATGACGAAATGCTTCCGGAGTGCCGCCACCGATATATTGTCAGAGGGTATTGTCAGAGACGGCTGAGTTAGAATGAACCTAGAGTAGAGCGTTCCCGTCCCGAGACTAATGATACATATAATATAAGTGGTAACTGTGATAGCTGCAATGCGAGTGATAACGAGATAAATAATCATCGAAGGTCGTGAGTGGTAGAGCCATAATATAATGCGAGGGTATCGTTTAAGGGTGGTACGTGTTCTGAGGCGGAACTTGCATAGCTGCGTTGTTCAGGACCTCGAAACCCGACATCATATGATGCATTCTTTTCCTGGGCGGGGGCAGACCCGTAATATCCTGTGAAGAACAACAGTTAGAATCATCGTTTTGATCACGGAAGATTATGCACGTGTACTTCGTACTGGCCATCTACTAGAAGTCGTTCAGACTGAATCTGACGGCCGATACCGAGGGAAAAGGTAGCCCACCTTGTTGAAGTGGTGTAGAACTCTCCCATGTACGCGAATGTTTACGACTTAGAGATCGGCCAGTAGGATCCTGCAAGGGTACCGGGTCAGCGCCAGGAACGAGGAACGATACAGGCTTCCTACCTCTAACTGAGGTAAGGTCTCGGTCACGTATACTGGCTGTCCGTCACCAGCATCTGCCCAATCTAACGTTTTAGTATTCGCCCGCGATACAGCCTATTTCATAATCAGTCCATGTCAAACGAGTTGATATGTGGCGCACCTCTGCATGATATCTCTGGTTATCGTCCAGGGACAGGGAGGAATGCCTGGATCGCTGGTCGACTGGCAAAAACGGAAGCATCAGTATGAATAAAAGCAATGGAAATCCGATTCGGCACTTACCACCGGCCAGGACCCCTTGGTTGAGGGCAAGGAGAGCAGACACTAGAGCAAGACATTAGACTATGAAACACGACACATAACGCGTTCCTCACTGATATCATCTCGTCGCTTCTCGGCGGACAACACAGATTGTCGTGCCTGCCTCTCATTGTCCAGACATGCCGTGTAGCGTAGAAATGCGTCTTGTGTGTCTTTTTGGGCCCTTGCCAGGGCTGACCGGGAGACTTGTAGGGCTTGCTCTGGGCGTCATCAATTAGATCAAACTTAGGACTGACGAAAGTGAACGTACTCGATGTGGTGGCTTCCTGGGCCAATGTAGCGGGGTCACGGAGGGAAGGGGAATGAGAATTTCGTGAGGACTGGAGAAAATTACTGGAGGCATCAGAAACATCTGGAGTAGCGGTAAGGGACATTAAACCGGGGAGAGGTGGTTGGCTTACCGACACCTGCCGTCCGCATTTTATGGTCGCCGTAACCTTGGTCAGACATATCTGGTGACCCTGAATCGACGGAGTGATCATCGCGAATTGTGTACCCAGACTCTCCCATCGAGTTGCGAAGCCGCGGATTATGGGGGATCCCGGCGGCTTGTCGCTCGATGAATTTCCGCATGAAAGTGAGCTCGACGTCGTCCGGCATAATGTATGGGGGTCCTTGGATGTCACCTTTCTGCATTAGCAGCTCCAGGTGCGACATAGTCTTATCCTTGAGCTGCTGAAGCCATTCGTGTAATTCCATATGGTCCTGGTCGGCGCGAGCGTCATAATCCTGTCGCCTCCGCGCCTTACGCCAGTACGTCTTCGTCATCTTCAACGCGCGATTCACCTCGTTATCCAGAGTCCTATACCAATCGCTTGCTTGGCGGTTCAGGCGTACCGCCAAAACACCCGGTTGGACGCGTAGCTGGAGAATACAGCGGCCGTCGCGATCAGGAGGACCAAGGACGCCCTTTTGCCCCTGGTTTCCTCTGGTAGCCCCCCGGGACACATTCCCCAGCTCTGGCCATGGCAGGTCGTCGGCAGTAGTAGCCATAATTAAGGTCGAGGCGTGAAATGAAATAAAGGATTGACGCGGAGACGAAAGGGTATCAAGACAGCAAGGATGCCAAGATGCAGATGGACCGGGCAGAATTCGAAGACGATAGACAGACAACTTGCCAACTTATATGGCCGGGATCAGTGTCGTAGTGATGATGGAGGTTGATTCTTGATGGCACTCGCGGACAGCACTGCCAGAACAGATTGATGCGACCTCGTGAAGCCGGAGCTTTCGTCACTGACAACCTTGGATACGACGGGTCAAGACCTCCGGGCGAGAATCTATATGAGGGTTGCTGATTGAACCAAACCGTAACGTTCACACGAGTGACGGCGTCCTTTTATGTCCACGTTGATCAACAGTTTTGTATCTTGACGTTATAAATCTCTTACATTTGGTTACTCGGAGTAACAGAAAATACCGTTATGGAGATATCGGATCAGGCAACATTCTTGAAGGAGATTACGGCTGCTAACCGTCCGCACCAACAATGGGGGTGGGCAATGCTGCGACCTTCCCGAGCTTGCCACTATTTGGCTTACCTGGGCCCTCTCTGCTACCTCCACCACCACGATGGCACACCTCCCTCCTGGCTTCCTCACCTCAATTTTGATGGTTCTGTAGATTCTGATGTAGTATGATATAATATCTAAGTCATTTGGCCGGACAGATTTCGAAAATTTTGAGTGGAAGGCAGTGAACCCGATAAGTATACATGCTTAAACTTCGAATTTGGGAAATTCCCCCGGCCAAAATCCTTCATTATATGCCTGAAATACATCCCCAATTTTTTGAGCTGGTCAGTCGACGCGTCGAAGCGCGAGCTGTCGTCGACGATGGAGTAACATTTTGTGTGACGAATGTGTGACAGTTCGCGTTACTTGTGGCACGATCTGACCGAAAAACAACGTCGCGGGTCAGTTTGGCAGGTTTCACAGTGGAATAATTGACCAAAATGTTAAATACAGATCATGGATACAAAACGGGACTCTAAGTCGCATACTACAAGCTTTCTCGGCCTGCAAAAGGAGAAAAGAACACCTTCTCGTTCTAGCGCTCAGAAAGCACAGTTTGCAGCCGTGCAAGCCAAGCGTGAGTCTTCCAATGTCCCGGATGATGAGGTCGACGACGACGATGTGGAAATGAGAGAACCTATCCCACAAGCATTATAATCAGCCTGATAGATACTCATATTCGGAATATTCCCTACATTTTTTACTTCTAGAGCATTACCTACATACATAACACTAATCCATACTAATCCAGTCAAGAAATCGAGATGCAAGACTTAAAACGAAGTGGAAATGAAGCAAGAAGTTGTTTGACACTAGCTGTGCCATGTTTCGCGCTCTCGATCAGCTTAGTAAGCGCACAGGCACACCCCCCCGATTGCCCACCCCCACCAACAAGGTCCCCACAGTTAGCGAACATCGACTCTTTGGGTAAGGTCGAATTGAGAGAGAAACACCCCCAGGATCCCAATCGATTTGCCATTTTCTTCAAATTGCCTGCATTCTTTCCAACATCACGCAGCAAAGTTGACACCTTGTGCTAATGGTGCCTCATTCGAGAAGTTGACTGTCAATGAACGAATATCAGACGAGCAAGTCGCGTTTCAAGACGAGTTGATGCGTACTCGTGCATGCGCTCCAGCGTACGTATTGCTTCCAAGCATCACCACCCGACTCACGACCCCTAGATTGAATAAATCAGTAAACTGCACGAATCCCATACATCTGAACGTACCAGCCCGTGCTCTATAGACAGGAATTAGGAGATGAAAAGAACAGCTCAATTGAGAAATGAATCATACCTTGTTTCCACCAAAAGCAGCACCAATTTCTGCGCCGCTCGTACCCACGTTAACCTAGAGAATAATCAATGCAAGAAACTCATCACGCGCGACGCAGAATTACATTGACTATGCCCGCATCCGATCCATTTGGCCCAATCCAACGACCAACATTACGGAGGTCGCGTGTCCAGAGACTACTGGAGAGGCCCTAGCCATATGATGATTAGCTAGCCGCATCGTGGAATATTTGGTGCATCTTACTTGAGGTACGGCGTTATTCCATTCGATCGCTTGGTCCAGTTCATCAAAAATAGCAACATTAAGAATCGGTGCAAAAGTCTCCGTTGACCATATCTTATCCCTCATGTCCACGGATTTTGGTATCGAGACCGTAGGCTCTACGAAGTTGCCAGAGGCCAGAGGCGACTGCGTGCAAACGCCGCCACCGATCACGATGTCAGCACCGATTGACCGAAGATGTTCTACCGTATTGCTGTAGTTGTGTACAGCGTTCTTTGTATGCAAAGGGCCGATCAGGGTGCTATCCACGAGCGGGTCCCCTGGACTGACAGCCTTGTACAGCTTCGTTAAACGTTGAATGAACTCGTCGGCTACACCGCGCTGTAGGTATAGTCGGCGAGTGGACGTGCAGCGTTGACCTGCGGTCCCGACGGCTCCAAAAAAGACCGAGGGGACCGCCATAGCAAGGTCAGCATCAGCCATTACGACAGAAGCTGGATCGAAATGAGAAAGTGTGGCTGGACTGCGATCAGGTATGACATGTACCGTTGTTGCCACCCAATTCCAAGATTGTCTTGCCAAAGCGAGCACTAACGTTCTGCCCTACGATACGGCCAACCTGTTCACTGCCAGTAAACGAGACTGCCTTTGTTGAGTGTTGAGCAGGTGGAAACGGGATCTAGGCGTACTGAGTTCGATGCTTGGGCTTTCCACAAGGGAGACGCCGACGGCTTTTCCACCGGTCGTGAGTCCAGCGACGGCGCCATCGATGCCATTGTTTTCCAAAACTTGACTAACAATCCTCGTAATTGCGATGGCACACAAAGGCGTAGTCGGTGAAGGTTTCCAAAGCGTAGCATTACCAGCTGCTAGCGAAAGCGAGAGATTCCTGGAAGAGTGTATCAGAAAACGAGCTCCTTGCAATGCATAGGAAGGCTGACCAGCCGTAAACAGCCACCGGGAAATTGAAGGCGGTCAAAACTCCAACCACACCCAAAGGGTTTGGTACTGCAGACCGGATGAGTGACAAGCAACTTTCCGGTATAATCTCAACAACCTTCCAAAATAGAATGACCTACGCGCTCAGAAGCGACAACCCGGCCATTCATCATTCTAGAAAGACCCACAGCATAGTCACACTATTAGACATGTTATTGAATAATGAAACGCGGACAGCAAGACCCCCTTACGATATCAATAAATTCTTGGACCTCCCCAACGCCTTCTGTCTTGATCTTTCCCATCTCTAGGGACACCAAAGCCCCGAGAGCTTCACGCTGGGAAAATAGTACTAAGCATAAGTGCGCGGGAAGGATTCATTGTGGGATGATGTTCCCACCTTGGCTGCCAGGGCCTCGCGAATCTGCCGAAGGATCTCTCCTCGACGAGGAGCAGGAACGTCTGAAAAAGAGCTCAAATGAGAACAAGGACCTGTCAAAAGATGGGTACGCGCTTCGAAATGACTTGTATGCCTCGCGGCTCTTGAAGATGCTTTGTTGGACCTCCTCTGGGGACGCCTACATATGGTTAGCCTTTTGATACGCAATAAAGACGCGGAGACTTACCGTCTTGATACGCGCGAGGACCTCGCCCGTTGTCGGGCACACGGACGTCATGACTTCACCTGACCCTTTCCATTCCCCATCATAGACACCGTACAGTTCAGCGCCATCTTCAAGACCCAAGGACTGCAATATTCCCGACGCTCGCGTCGACAGCGCGCGCGTCTTTCCAGAACGACAAGTAGAGAGGACCCCATAATTAGTCGGACGGACCTATTAGTCGAATCCATCAGCCATGTATATGGGTTATTGTCGGGGCACCTACGCCCGCGACCAGTAGCCTGCGAGATGCCAAACTCATGCTACGCCGAAATTTGGAAATGCCAGAATAATACTAGGTCGGGCAACAGTGGTCGTGGAGGAAAGAGAAGACGGTCCGGATTCGGATCGGACCAGAGCGTCGATTACCATCACGAGGCGCGACCTCGTCGGATTTTCCCCGCACACAGTGATCCACAACGTACTTTTGGTTGACATCGAATACATAGCGAGCTTGAACAGAACCTACAACTGTTGAGCTGCCCAGGATCCTCGTTCTTAGAAGTTGAGAAGTGGCAGAATACTGCCTCCGCTGGCAGTCCAGTCTTCTCCCTCCCCTTTCGACCATAAAGTTCACATCAACGGAGGATGTGTACCTGTCCGTCACGGAGGCGCATCATACGCATCAGTGAATGTATTCACTTCAGATCTAATCTGATGGTTCGCTCCATATATCCTCTCGCCGATGAACCTCAATGAACTGAACCAAATCGCGGAACTGGTAAGGGCAGTATTTGGAAAACAGCCACCGTTTTTCATGATCAGAAGCTTCTTTGTTCAGATTGCTGCGCTCTTTACAGCCGAGGCCCGCAAAATTTAATATTGATATGCCGCTTGGCCCCTGCACTCGTCAGTATTGAAGATTTCGACTGATAATCGGAAGATGTCCCTCAAATCGACACGAAGTATGAAATAGAGATAGCGGTACACACCGAATATTAGAAATTTCACGTTCACTTCGTCCGATGATAAATCACAGCTTAACCAGACGCCACAAAACTGTAGCGTCGAGGAGAATGGTTGTGGCGCAAGACACAGTAAAGTTTGTCATTACATTCGCTGCCATCCAAAGCTCCACGGCTATGTGGTATTTTCTGCCCTTCATCAGTATACTGACTGAGAAATGTCAAAATCAAAGAGAAATCTGCCATTACACCATAGCCATAAGAAAGATGAAGGATGTCGTGTTATTTGTCAAATAACAGTCGCCGTACAGACCCACTTGACATGTGTCAGAGCTCGTCAAAGAACTGGCCATCTACATCCACCGTGTTCTTTCCCTTTTTGCGTTTCACGGCGAGAGGATTCTTCTCTGGTTTTTGCTTCCTCTTCTTCGCAATGGGCTCTGGCTCTGGCGAATCGGAGTCACCGTCATCCGACGAGGATTTCACGCTGGCAACTTGGGCAGAGACATCCTCTTCCTCGTCTCTATCCGATTCGTCTGATTCGGCGGACACATCCTGTGGTATCGTCCCAGATGACTCGGCATCGGTTTCCTCGACATTTACCCGCCCCGGTCGAAAGAAATGTCGAAGATTGGTCAACTTGAGAGTTTCATCGTGCCCAACGCTGCCAACCCACCAGTGGCCGTCGCGATCCTGTTCCTCGTCTTCATCGTCCTCCTCAGCGTCGCCTTCCTTTCCGGCAGACGGTGAAGATTCCCCGACGTCGTCTAGTGTCAGGCACGATATGCCTTCCCCTACTACAACCTTTTCTATTGGCCACTCCCCATGATCAGCCACGACGCCCAAGAGCTTCGTGGGGAAGACCTGGACGGCACGTACAATTCCATCCGATGACCCTGTGAGTAACGTACTCGACACATCGACATCTGGTAGGGACTCCGGTATGTTGCACATCGTATCCACTGATTGAGGGTGTCTTGCCCAACACACGTAAGTCAACGTCGGCGGGGGAAGTGGGGAAACGCGATTTACCCTGGCACACGATCGACGCAATCCCCCCAGCCGCTACTTCTATTGAAAATAGATAATACGCCCGTTTGCATCCCGACTACGGCTTTGCTTGACCTGGGGAAATCAGTCGCCGGCAGTTGATTGCATGCGGAATTAAGCGCACCCTTTGATCGGTGCAATGCACAATAATTCGTCTTCTTGGTCCTCCGAATGTGCAAAGGGTTCCGGTTTCTTGGAACGGACGTCCATGACGGACAGGGTACCATCACCACTAAACAGGAAGTCAGGAATCGACTAAGTCCAGAGTGGACTCCACAAACCTGGTAGCAACCAGCTGTTTCTTATCATCGAGCCAGAGAAAATCCGTGATATAGTCAAAGTGTTGCGTGTGTTTGCGGATGGATTCTTTTTTCCGCGGGTCCCAAAGCTGTATTCAACGGAAAAGGTTAGACGCGTAACACTTGTCATGGGAATTGAAGACCTTAATTACGCCGTCGTCATCACCCGTAGATAACAGCCACGGCGTCAAGTGCTTGACACGATTGATGGGGGAGCTAAAACCAATGTCAGAGATTGAAAGACGCGATGAGGGCCACACACACTCGTGAGCTTTGGTCCGACTTTGGATAACCTTGCCAGTTAACGTGTCGAGGGTGCTGAGGTTCACCTGAGATAACAACGCGACAAGGACGAATATGAACGTACTGTAAAGCTTTGCCCTTCCCCACAACGTAAAGATTAGAGCCGTCCTCGTTTAGGGAGAGTCCTCGACAGGAACGCTGGGAAACAGACACAGAGAATGATTCCTTGTAACGGCCGCTATGATCATAGGATATGGCCTTGACCTGACCGGACATGAGGCATGTATATGCAGTACAATGTGTTGGGTGGAAGGCGAGGTCGAAGACCTGCGCGCCCATGGGTACGTCCGTCATGATGGACGGTTTAGCTAAGAAGTCAATGAGAAATTGGGCGCTATGTGAGAATCTGTATACATTTGGTTATAGCAGCGCGTCAGAATTCGTCTTGGTTGTGGGTGCTTATGGGAGTTTTTGTTAAGAGTGATCGGTTACGTAAGCGAGGAACCTTCCCTTCCTCCCTCAATCCTCCCTCCCCCGCATCGTGTTCATATGGGAATGTTCGACTTACTCGAACAGGACTTGTTGCCAAGGCCTCAAACGACTTTTGATCGCGTCCTTAAAAACACTACCGGATCGTCCAGCTAACAATCAACAGCTCCGACGAAGGCTTGGGTGCAACCCTATTTTGTATCGCCTCCTCACGAGGACTGCAACGATCCTCCTCGCCATGGAATGAATTTCAATGAACTCTCATGTACCCACACAGACCCACATTCCCACAGTCATTTACCGCGAGACCGTTTTACTGCATGTTTCGGCGACTTTCTGTGCTAGTACATTCCTAAGGTCCCAGACTTGCCTCACGCGTCTTGCCTGTCTATCAGGATGGCCGGCATTCTTCTACCCGTACATTCGCAATCTATGTGGACGGTGGCGAAATACCTTGAGAACGCGCGCATTTCCCGTATTTCGGTTCCTCGTCCTTCTTCAGCGTCTGTCGTGTGATGTTCAGGTTGTCAAGTTCCGTGTATTTTTCTTCTCTATTAGGGTATGTCAACGCGTGCGTACTCTCATCTGCTCTCATGGTAATTGATCTACCTGCGGCTTTCACACAACTGCTATCACCGCCTTCAACGGGTGCAGTCTGACAATCAAGACTAAGGATTGCAGTTTTCTCGCTTATGGACTCTAGCTGAACCCACTTGCTATTGATGTGAGTTTCTACCTTTTCTTGCTTTGTGGACGATATTTGGTATGCTTCCAATATCCTGTACGTCGGGCGATGCACAAACCTAGTGTGTAGCGGAACATCATTTCCCTCAGGGCGACCGACTCTTGAAAAGAAGCGCGCTATTGTTCGCAACCGGTCTACTCCGGTAGGGTTGAATCATGCGTACTAACTGCGTCTCACGCTTTGCGATTGCCAGGAAAAATAATCTCAAGTGACTGCGCCCGTTGGAATCTAGAGGGGAAGACCAAGCCAGCCGTATATCATCGTGCCCTGCCCGCAGCAGACATGCTGTAAGTGATACTCTCTAATCCTTAGCAACAAAGTCAAACAATTTTACTTGGAAACAATTGAATCTTAGCCTGCCAATCACAATAGGACCTTTAGAATGTCTTTGTGTCTGATTTGATTGTCTGCCCAGTGCCATTCACTGATTTAGCGCGGGTCTGGTATACGCGTACTGCTACTGCTTAGTATAAAAAAGATGGGGAGGTTCAGGCCTGAACGGGGCCGCAAGGCTTCTTTGACGTTCATAAAGGATAGAATTTCATCATCCATGCCCATTGCCACGAGAAGACATGTGTTCCGCGCAGCAGTATGCGGTGCCCTGAAGTCGAGTGCCATTTTAGGGTAGGGCGTTACGTACGTAGTGCTTAGGAACGAGATAAGATTAGGAATTCGGTCTCCATTTTTCTTTAGGTGCATTAGATGCTCCTGACCACCACCATCATCATCAAATCTCGCGTCTAACATATCTATTCTGACGAATACTCTCCGACTTTTGGATTCGAGCTTTGTATATGTCTGCGTACCACCCATACAAACATGGCGAATCATCAACACCAGGACCGGCATCGAACACCTCTGAGGATGGCGGACCTGCCATTGTCGTCAGTCGGACGCACGTGAAGGCTACCAAACGCATAAGGTGCGTTTCCTGGCTCTGTCCGCGTCATTATCCAACTGAGAACTGTCAAAGAGGAGAGATTGCATGCGCCGAATGTCGCCGATTAAAAATCCGTTGCGACAAAATGGTGCCGTGCTCGACGTGTATAAAACGCGGGTGCGGTTCCCTTTGTCCGAATGGTGCGTTTTTTTTGCTTTCAGCGGCGTAGCGCGCGCACTGACAACTGCGCAGGGACTGTGCCGCCCGGACAAGGTAGCCGGTACGCGCTAGTCTCCCTCCTTCTTTGAATGGAAAATTTGACATTGTCAAGTGTTTAGTTTCGTGCTCGCCGCGACAGAACATCTAGAAGGGACTCTGCAGAAGCTGGAGGCCCGCATGCACTCTTTAGAAGATGCCCTAGCCATCACATACGCGGCCAGTTCAAAAGAAACACATCCTTTACTCGTCAAGTGCAAGAACGAGGATGCCGAGGAGGACTCGCCCCGGCTACCACCGCCAGATTTGCAAGAATCGGAGGAAGTCCCCACCCCTTCCGCCAAACACACCCTGACCGACTCCTTGGGTGTCCTGCATATCGACGAGGATGGCGGATCAAGATTTTTTGGGCCATCAGCCGGATCAGAGGTCAGTAATTTACGTCTACTCTGTGCACCGACGAGTTTCTCATTGGTTCATGTATAGATTCTACTAAATGTAAGCGAGTACCCTCCACATCAGCGACTTACTGAAGAACGATAGCAAACCCCAGCTGGACCGCGTTCGACAGCAGAGTTCGACACTTCGTATCTTCCTGCCGAAATCAACATGTGCTGTCGCTCTTTTCCCTTCACACCGCAGAATATACCTGTCCACAGCGTGCAGACTTCTATCGAGAGCTTGCTCCCATCAATCCAGCGCGCTTTTCAACTCGTGGATACCATGTTGGAGCATCTGTCATGGATGTTTCAAATTGTGTCTAGACAGGAAATGCGGCAGCTCATCAACATCATCTATCGTGATAAGGACGTTGACTATGGCCCTCATGATCTCGCTCTCATGCTCATAGTAATAAGCGTCGGCGCAATGGTCGATCTAAACCTCCCGCCATACAACACGGAGGCACAACACTACTACAAGTTGGCTCAGGCCGCGCTTGCCCTCCAGCCGATACTAATGGAGGAGTCCTTCGTGTCTGTCAAGGTAATCTCCTGTCAGAATGATAGAAACTAGAACTAATTTCAACTGCTCTTAGGTCCTCCACTTCATGAGCGTATACAACGGCTTGAGCGGTAAAGAGGAAAATTTAGAAACTTCGTTCGCACTCCTCAGCCTAGCCTCTCAAGTCGCCCTGAGAGTAAGGATATCCTTTGTTCAACAATGTTCGCATTACTGATAGTTCCTTTAGATTGGCTGCCGTCAGTCTGTTCTTTTGAAAGCTCCGATGTCTACTCACTTCACTCCAGATGTCGATCCCACGATGTGGGGCTTCCAAGGCAAAGAGGCGTACGAGCGACGCGTTTATTTCTGGAATCTTGTTTCAGGCTCGTTATGGCAGGTACATGCTCGCTCTGATATCCATCACCTAGATTTCTGATGCAGCCTTTACAGAGTTTAGTAACTGGAAGGCCGCCCATCATATTATCGTCGTTCATCGATTGCAAGATTCCGACGCCTGAAGAGGAACATGCGTTCCAACAAGGCGAGGTTCCTCTAGGTTGTACGTATGCAGAATTCCTCTTGGGCGCGCTATGGCTTAACTCGGTTGGTCTAGTCGGGATTTGGGGGTTTCGGTTCTCGGAACTTTTACTCCAGGTTGTTCAAGCCACACTCTCTGCGAAGGCCCCGTCGCTGGAACATGTACTTGAATTGGATAAAAAAGTTCGAGATTTCGGTCTGGCGAATCCGGCGAATCCGACCGTAGAGGACACCACGGCATTATCTATGCGCAATTTCGTTCGTTCACATTACAAAGAACTCAGTAAGGGCTCAATGTATATCGTTCTCCGATTCTTTCGCTCATGTCTGGGCACAGTGCTCTTGTACCTTCATAGGGCCTTCTTCACGCAAGGCATGACCGAATATCCCGCCGACCCCATGTCAAGTCCTTATGCCCACTCTGTCGTCACCGCATATCAGAGTGCCTGTCTCGTTCTCGAGGACACCCGCGTTCAGTATCTGAAAAAGCCGGCATTATGCGTTAGGATCTGGCGGATCTGGTCTCTGGCGTTTACCGCTGCGGTACGTCCTCCGGCATTCGAATCTTACATTACGCTGATACTCTTGTGACAGGTCGTCGTTGGGACTGTTGCCATAAGGGGCGCTCATCTGAATCTTCAACCTTTACCGCTGGAACAGTTCGAAACTGCATTTAGGGTATTCAAAAGCGCCGCTCAAATCAGTAGCAGGGCCGCCAGAGCTTTGGTAAGTTTCGCGGTTGTAGTTGTTTGTTTCGCCGTTAACGCCTCCCGAAGCCCGTCCTGGAGCCTATGCTTCAGAAGGCCCGAGCCATTGCGCGCGAGTTACAGATATTGCCCAACACCCGCGCCCCCATTAATGACATGCCTATATTTGATTCCTCGGAGATAATGGTTCCTCAGAAGCCTTTCATTCTGCCCCCAGCGCCAGCACCACTCCCGAACAACGCCAATGTGACGCCGCCGTCCATGCTCCTAGGAGAATATACATCTGGCGCGAGTCAGCGCTTCCCGAATTATGCGCAGCCGCCACCGTTGCAATCTTCATCCCTCCTTCCACCACTATCATCGTTTCACGCCACGGACCATCTGACGACGTTCGCTGACCTTTCCCATGGATGGGATGGCATGTTCCACGAAACGTCGGCTCCTTACCCATCCTCGATGTACGGTTCTACGCCCGCCCAAGCCACAAATGCTGTAAATATGAACATTATGGGAAACCAGATGTTGGACGATAGATGGCTATACTTTATGAATAACTATGACATCTTGAGCGACCCCAGGCTGTCGACTTCATAGACTGGCGCCCTGCTGACTTATTGCTTTCTGTACAGTATACCTGGGCCGAAACCAGACACTTGTTGTACCGTCGCCATACTATAATCACTGTAATCAATTAATCGTAATCTTTCTGAAGCTTCGTTTCGTGCGGGGGTATCAGATACAGTAATGTACATGCCAGGAAGGAACAAAATGGGCAAGAGAAGATGATAGTACTAGACCAAACGAAAAGGGAATTCAACACGGTAAATACGGACATAACGCGGGCGAGACATACGTGCAAAATAGACAGGGTCTACGTCAAGTAGCGGGTGTAGGCGCCATTTCTGGCGTCGACTGCATTGGAGCATTGGGATCTCTAGTTTTCTTCATGTCCTTGGCGACTGCTGCGTCGAACGCATCCTCGTCGAACGACTTGGAGCAACACGAGTTGCAGCAACCACGTTGTCTACTGCTATCACCACCGCCGAATGCCACTGTTCCCGAATGTCGTTAGCTAGACGGAATAAATTCAAAGACGAGGAACTGACTAGTGTTGCACCATGTAGTGACGCTGGCAGAACAGCAGATACCTAAAAGGAGAAATGGATAACGAGGTCCAAAGGGTCGGAAAGTAGCACGAACAACAGATGCCACAGCAAGAAGCGCAGATGTCTCCTCCAGCGTTATCAGACATGACGATATTTGATATTCGGGAGCGTGTGGTTTAATGAAATGCACTCGAGTGCTGGCAGACAGCGATGATGATGGGGAGAGTCCGAGGAGGAGGAGGCCTAAAATGGTAATGATAACCGGAGAAGATGATCGAGGCTGTGCTTATCCATCACAGTTGTGTTCAAGCCAAGTTCAAGCTGTGCGTAACCGTCCACGCATACTGTACGGTCAAACTTCCCGACGGCCTGGCAATCTGAGTACATCTTTGCACGCCTCATCTCTGCGTTTTGTCCTGAATTTGGCCTGTCTCTCGAGTTTGAACCTGATCTTGACTGGCTCTCTCGTACTTCGCGTAAACTTCCAGTACGGGAGTGACCTAATCTACCTCATTTTGGCTTGGACTGGCAGCTAGAATCCAGAGAAGTCGGAATTCTAATCATACCGACGTCGTACCATGATTGAACAGTCGACACGATGCTTACACCCATCTGAACGGATGTCCCCCCTGGTAATACCATCGATGTCACTTGCACCTTTCAAAGCGACTGACAGGTTCTCATTGACAACGATCAGGAGGAGATTTACTGAACGACGACTGGTCGTCCTCCGCGCTTCATAGTCACTGTTTGTGGCGCTTATTGTATTACTCGCCTTCACGACCGGTCGTGATTAATTTCACCGACGAATTCATCCGCGCTCTCTCCGTCTCGGGAGCACAAACTCAGTGGCGTCCTTTCCCATGATTCCTATCGATGGACTTTTTCCCGCAGATCCTGATGATGCTGAAACATTTCGCCTAATAGGCGACGCCTCACCACTTCGTCTTTCCCAAGCAAAGCTGTTCCTTCCGTTCATATCATCGTATATCACATTCTTCCTACTCGCGACGGGCCGATAGCGCGTTTCATCCACCCGCTTTTGAAGCCAGGACTGACGATTAATCTGCCGCCGAGTTCAGGGAGATGTCTCTGCATCCAATGGGACGTCTTCTGGCTCTCGGACTCTCATTGGCACGCGTGTGAAGAGACTTGGAAGAGGGTCTTAGAGACGGTACACTTGCGCGGCTGATGGTTGCTTGAACTCAATTATGAAGGCAGGCTCTATGTCCTGGTGGTATATGCTGAAGGTAAATGCGGAATGGAATGCATTTCACAAACTAAGAGATGCAACTGTAACAAAAGATCGAGAAAGAAAGATTAATAAGAAGTGAACGTGAACATAGTAACTGGAGAAGATCATAAAGCCCGCAAGCGGCTCAAGATATCAGAATAGTCTGTATCCTCCCATCTTTGACCACCTCGCTCAACGATCCAGCGCTTACTATAGCGTTTAGGTGGAACAGAGGAATACTTCATCTCTTGGTCTTTCGACCAGACAAACTGCTCCACCTTGTCGACCTTTTCAGGCTCGTCCTCGTCCTGCCCTGCCTCCAAAAACTCAAATCCGTCACCATCCTCCGCACTGTCGTCAGACAACGAGTCCGACGAGTCCGAATAAGATGAGCGCACAAAGCATATTTCCAAATCATCTGTTGACTCTTGGGCGATTTGCTTCAAGAGCTCCGAAGGTAAAACGGGGAGGAATAGAGGGTCAGACCCCGGGATAAGATCTTCCGGGACGGTCTCCCCAAGATGACGCCGTAGCTTGGACATACGCTTCCGTCGGGCCGTCGTTGGTGTCGGCGCTTGAGGCCCAAGCGGTGTTATAGGCGTACAAATTGTAGAGTCGGAGTGGCAACGAGGGGGAAGTAAAGCGTCTGGGGAAATGACGAGAGTGAGCTGTCCTCTCGTAGCCCGGCCAGGTTTCTCCACCGATTCAGGGGAAGAGGGCAGAGGTGTCAGTGGCAAAGGTGTGGCAGGTGTTACGGCTATAGATGGACGTGATGGGAGCGGTCGTACGGGAAGCCGACGTATTCCCGATGAGGAGGTTGGTCTTGGAGCGGACGAACCAGGAACCGGTGGTGGTGGTAATGGTCGTCGAGTACTGGTGGTACTATTTGTGCGGCGCACTCTGTCCTTGGTCTCGGGAGACGGGGGAGTGTAAAGACTATAGTGGGAGGAGGAACCCTAAGGACAAATGAGACCCAAATTCCAAAAGAATGAAACTTCGCGCACCTCTAAACAAGTGTATATGTCAATAATCGATGACACGCTGCCAGCAGAAGACACCATACTGCACGAGTCGGACGCGTTGTCAAACATGAAAACGCGCGAAGGAAAATAGAAGGGATAAGAGAAACAGTCGAGCAACGTACACAAAGAACAACAAGTGAAAGAAAGAAAGAACACCTGAGGTAAGGTCAAGGCTTTTAAGGGAACAAGGCAAAGAGGGACACAGGGTCACGACATGTTCGAGTTACATACGCGTTACACGATTACCGCCACGATTTCCGATTACGACAAATTATCCCCGCCAGGAACAGATCCTAAGCAGGGTCCATACCCGGAGCAGGAAGCGAAATTGTAAACGAAGCCGCGCCCACGGACCTCAACCACCTACATACCCGAATGTTAGGCAGTCCGTAGTTCGTGGCGAGCGAACAGGTCGATCTGTAAATGCAAGACGAGACTCTGGCGCATGCGCGTACGTGCGTCTCGGCAGTCAGCAACAAGAGGCAGTTCAGTGGGGAAGGAAGTAAGCAGAGATGTCTATAATGGTGTATCCGTATAACAACAGGTCACACACTCAACACAGCCCGAATTTGCAGTACATGATTTCCATCGGCTTGTCAAATATCCAGGTTCAACAGAGCAATGGTCGGATGTTCTTCCTCGGACTAAAGTCAGCATTCTCCATCGGAGCGCCATTGAAGGGCAGGCATCACACAGAGGTCGCCTCGGGAGACTGAGGTTCTGAGTGTTTGATACGCTGATGGTCTCGACGACACCTACGATGTTATCAACACGAGGTGATAAGTAACTAGCGTATAGGAATGACTTGCCTCCACCCAGCGCCGTCACGAGGCCCGAATGCTATCCATCGTAGTATGGAGTGCAACTTGAAGAGTCGACAGAATGAGAAATGGTCAAGGCGACACATTTGTCCACTTGTAATCCCGAAGGCTTGATCCGTTGCTCTTTGGGCATGCCCACATGCGCCAACAAGCTCACTGCAAAGTTCCAACGGGCGGCTAATCGGTCGGCTTTGAGTCGGGTTCGCTGCTTCTGATATTGACTCTAAAAGTTCGCCTGAGGCGAGCCGTTGTCGTTGTTGCGACAGCGAAACGTGTCATAGAGTATCCTTCGCAAATCCTTCATGACAACTTCAGCGGAAGGCTCCGACGGTCACAGAGGCGAATATCCCGATAACTCTGTTGTAGAGTACCCCAAGGTACCTATTCAGTGTACACTTTCGTCAGAAAATAAGAACATTGCAGACAACTAGAGGCCCCGTTATTATGGTCAACATCTCCGGCGCCTCAATTGGAAGAGTCCCAGACAGGCTTTGAGGGGCAGTTTCCGAGAAGGCATCCTTTGGTCGACAAAGATAACCCGGACACGTTGCGCAAGCTCGAGATCAACGGGAGGTGTATCTGTGGGTAAGAGAAGCATTGGACAATAGCAAGAGCGTTTCAAGACAGACCGCCGTTTGTTGATTGAGCGATTCAACAAGACCTGAGGTAGACAGGATCAAAATGATGAGAGACGATCCAGTGCTAAGTGTGAGCACGATACCCCACCAATACCCAGTTCATGATGTAGGATGTGCAGCCCTGTGGTAGCACTTTGATTGAAGGCAGAATAGGAATACCTACCGAAAATATGAAACGAAGAGAAATCGAGGTATCGGCGAGTCGCCGAATGAACAGCAGACGTGCTATTGTTGGTCCCGAGTGCAATGAACCCATCGAAACATTCCTGACCGTAGCAGACCGAATGTGCCATTGGGGCTCCCAGCGATTCCGTGGGCCCGATGCACGCCTCGTTGAATCGTACCCCAGGGAAACAATGCACACATGAAGCTGCCTGGAATTCCGGTGATAGAACTCGCCGGTCTGTGTCGTTCTCCGAGGGACCGCGAACCGCGTATGTAGTTAGCTTGACTAGAGCTTGAGCGTGCGGTCAAACCGAGACTGGAACAATAAGTCCAGTCGGTCGTGTGACTCTATCCTGTATGTCTGGACCAGGTGGATGGACGGGGCAGGCGAAAGATAGGCCTTCGAATACTCAGTTGGAAGCTTGACAGACGGGTGAGGCACGACAGTTCAACGCGGTCTTGGTTATTGTCAAACGCAAGGCGAAGGATTCTAATCAAGCAAGGACATACACAGGAACCCTGGTCTGCACCTCACCTCCAAATAAACAGCCATGACGATGCACTCTGGATAATGTTCTGACGTTAACCTGGTTCGGGATTTGCGCTCTGGTACACTAGCCGGAGCTTTCAAGACGGTGGTGAAGGTTGGTGATACTCAGAGTTGTCATAGTGATGCTTGGCGTTGACAATTACGGACCTTGACCCATCGTTCTCGCCTTGAAGGTCATTGTTGTATATCTATTGAATGGCTATTACGGGCGTCGTCAATTGTTGCCACCTCCGATTTTCTCGCGTTATCGCATGCACACTCTACTTCTATCACCAGTTCCCGGTGATTTATGTTTAGACGTTCTCCACGCTTATTATTGACGACAACAGAGGTACGGTCATTTGTTCCAGGAGAACTATCGACTACATCAGAACGTTTTCCCGCGTCTTCATCATTCTATCTTGCTCTCCACATGCTCACGTCCCAAAGCATACGCATGCATGTCGTCCAAGGATAGTGGTTTCCCCTTCGTGGTACTTATAAGGATGCTTCACCCATAACGCGACTTCTCGTTCCCTGTAGCATGCGTTTTCTGGAGGCCTTCAGTTTGCTCCTGGTCGCTGGTCTCACGTTCGCGGATCCATGCAGTGACATCGCTGGCATGGCCTTTGTGCCTCCAGCCGACGCCAGAGCATGCCTCAAGTCGTTCCCATTCAACGAGACCTTGCGCCAAAACCTACTTGCCAACGCCGCCGGTGTCCTTGATTTTTTCACTTTCGAAGAATATTACCTGGATTCACCTGCGCCGTTTCAAGAGTCCACTGTCAATATCCGGTCAGAGCTTGCGCGCATAAACTCGACCACGTACGAGGCAAGTTCGTGTTCCAGCCACCGGGCCATGAGCTGACCATTACGCTAGACCGACTACGACCTCAGCTGGGATTTATATACCTTCACGACACAACTAAATGATGGTCACACCCGTCTGTGTCTTTCACATGCCATCATGCGACTTTTCTGATTAATCTCTGTAGGATGGTTCCCCGATTGCTACACGTCTTTTCAGAGCCTCATGCCTGCGCCTATTATAACGGCATCGGTCAACGGCACAGAAGGCGTTTACATCGCTCCGGACGTCGTAGAATTTGCGGCCCTCATCGGGACTGACTTCACCTCATTCTACGATTCGATTGGATTTAATATCTCTCATCTCGCTGGTGCTCGCGTCCTCTCTATTGAGGGTCAAGATCCCTACGATTTCGTTGATGTCATTGCGTCTACGATTTCAGGGAATTACCTTGACCATGGCGTTCGCGTAAACTCAGTCTTCACTAGCTACAGGATCTCTGGTACAGACTTTTCGCAACGTATCGGTGACCTTGCAGGTCCCACTGGCGTCGAACGGGACACAATGACGATGACTGTAAATGTCGCTGGGTCTAACACGACGGAGACAATAACGGTTCCCCTTCTTGCCAATTTCGCAGGCGCCGCTTTTACGGATGGACCATCCTAGTAAGGCTCCTCATGAAACTTCCAATACACCCTGCTGACTCAACCTGCAGTTGGGCTAACAATTGTGCCGCGACTGACTCTACAAATGGCATCGACTTCAAGGGCGAGGCTTTCTTGAAGACTGCCACCCCTCGTCGTATGATGGCGAAGGGTGAGATCGTTGATCTTGGGAACATGAATGCGGTTGGGCTTCCGGACAGATTTCACCCGACATTGCCACCTGTAGACGGAAGCAGTGGGGTTATCAAATCGTTTATTCTACCAGGAAGCGAAACGGGTGTGGTAAGTTCCGTCTTTGGCTGTATCTGCTCGGACTGACGTGTGTTTTCAAGATGTTCGTAGGGTCTTTCAGTGGCGACTTTGATGGCTTCATGAGTGATACGGTGGCGGCAATCACTAGCTTCCAGAACGCTGGGGTTAGTCAATTGATAATCGATTTGACCAACAATGGCGGTAAGCGACTGCTCTCGTCTTGGCTGTAACTCTGAAACCTTTCAAGGCGGGTTCATCTGCCTCGGGTTCTTCCTGTTTCAGTACCTTGGGGGTGCGACCAATTTCCCCTACCCGTAAGTCCATTGAACCGTATTTCCGATATGTACTAAATCATACACCGTCATACAGAGGTTTCGTCTCCACGGCTCGTGGTAATCCGCTTGCACAAAAGATTGTGGCTTCGGATATTGCGTTGGGACTGGACGCCTCCTTCAGTTTCTATACACCGGATAACTGTATGCACTATCGTCTTTGCCTTTCGTGCACTAGAGACTAACGAGCATGTAGACGCTTTCTTAAATGGCACGCTAATGCCTACGCATTTCAATTACATGTCCCCCGTTGTGAATTTCACGGTGAATGGGGTACAGGATCCTACATCCCAGCGATTCCACGTGCGTTCAGTTGTAGCAGCTTAGCGCTTCGTTCTTCATTCGTTTACATAGGATACATGTGAGCTGTTTTTCTCTCAACCGGTTCCAGACGAACCTCCTTTTGCCCCTGAGTGCGTATCCTCTTCGTGATAGACACCGTCTCCTCATTGACAACATTTTAGAAACATTGCTATCGGTATGAAACTTGATTTAAAGCTTGATACTTCGCATCGACCAATCACCATCAAGTGAGCAACGGGAATTGCGCATCTACCTGTGCGATGTTTAGCACCCTCATGAATGAACGTCTTGGCACCAAGATTGCCATCTTCGGTGGCAAGCCAGGAGAGAACGTCGAATTTAAAGGTTGGAGACTTTGATGCGTAGTCGCAGGAATACTCAAACATCGCCTAGGCATGGCTGGTAATCAAGTACTGGAGTGGTTCGATCTAGACTCTGAAATCAAGACTGCCGATTTAGAGAAGGTGCGTTGCTCGGGTTAGACCACCATTATGCACTCATTCCTTTGATAGGACCCATTAGCGCCGCCTGACTTGTCTGTTTCTCTCTCATCTTCTGAAGGTCATACTAATCCTTTCAAGGCTCATCTCAGGAGATTTCCGGTGAGTGGTCTTTCTTGGTGTCAAAAGATAGCTCTGAATGGTCAATGCAGTGTTAACTGGAGAACCGGTCAGTTGTATGCGATCGATTTTATAACGCTTGCTTATCGTGGTCACAGCTTGGAGCTGGGAGGACGAGAACACCCCCATAGCCTACAGGTCTGAATTGCCGAAACGTTCGTTGCGCTTCATTTTCAACTCCGTACACGATGCTAAGCTCTTCTAACTCTAGTTCGATTTCCGTATACGTTCGATACGTATAACAACCCGCAGAATCTGTGGCTTTTCGCGTCAGTTCCCTTCATCTGCCGTACTGCGGCTGTGTCTGACATTATCCTAGTGAACAAGAAATGTTCTGAAGTGTAGATCTCGACAGGTTGCCCTGGAGGTTCTCCTGTTCACCGTGTAGTTTCCGGATAAACTGTGGCGTCATTATTATTGTATACCCATATCAGTTGCCAACCTTGTTTCTTGTACGCTCAAGCTAAGTTTTGTTCGTTGATGCCTTCGTTACACAACTGCGCAGACTCCTTTAATTGCCTTGACACCATGCCGTGCGCCATTGCGACAAAACTCTTGCGCTTCCCTGCAGATTACCTCGTCGCGACTCATGTTCGTCTGCAATAGGGACGCTCTTCGCAAGCATGTCTTACAGTCTCGACTTCTTCTTTCGATAGTGCGTACTAGTTGGGCACGACCTTCGCACCTGTGGACTCAATCGTCATTTGAACTGGACTTTTTCATAGGCGACCGAGAGGCGGGGGTAAAATGGCAAATCGAATTATGAAAAGAAAAAGGCTACGTTCTGCGCAATCAGCCTTGTCACAGGACAACATCTATATCTCTTCCGCCGATGGCAGTTTACTTTGACTTCGCGAGTACGAGTGCGAAAAACGATGCTGATCTTTTCATTCCTGGGACGGAGCTCAGATTGCATTTGCGCAGCATGGAAACGTCTTTGCCCACCATCCCTGTGCATGGAATTGTCAATGAATGTGTTACGTTGTACATATAGATATGATCTGCTCACCTTGACGTTGTCGATGTGCTCCTGTGCGCCCGACTCTGGGTCTGCGGCGTACTCCACAGTTTTCTTGCCTACTTCCTCGGCGGCGCCTTCTCCATAGGAAGTGACGACCTTTTCTCCTATAGTTTCCTCGTTCTCGGCTTCTGGATGTGCTATGAAATGTCGGTTGGAGAATGACGGCTTCAAAGGATGCGACTTACAGGGACTCATTCCTGTACGTTTTGCTGGCTGCTTTTCGACGGTCATGGCTTGGATCAGACTAGTAGAAGTAACACAGACTCTGTCTGTTCAGCGGGAGGCTGGGTGGCCAATGAGGAAAAAGCCTGGGGTGACCACTGTGTCCGTACCTTCGCGCTCTTATAAGACTCCATTTATGATGCCTATGAGTATCATTCTCTCTGTTGACGTTCCCATGACAGTCATTCATAAAGTAGATGCATATCTGAATGTGATACTGTACATATCATCGAGCTGTCTGTCTAATCGAGCTTCCTTGCTCTACCAAAAGGAAGTAGAACAACAGTCGAATGTTAAAACCGTACTGTTCTCTGTCGCTGTCACGATTTTGAATGGTTGATTGATGAGATGATTATACATGACTCAGGCCCGACATACGCAAAGGTGACAGTAATCTGACGGCGGCATCGTTGATTCAGGACGTCTCTCAGTCACGTTTGAACAGAACTCGTCCTCCACTTCTTTGACGTTGAGTGCTGCATATGTATGTCAATGTGTTGATGATCTGTGAGCGCTGGTGGACTTGCCATCAAGCCTGATAACTATCAAGGAGCCGAGTTTGGATCGCTGAAGGTCTCTTAGTTTTGTCTAGTGCCACTGGGAAATCAGTCTTTCAGTTACCGCCGAAGGATCCCCCGACTGTACATAAGTTATCCTTTGGGCGGAACAGCGGCGATTTCCTTCCCTGTGTGCTACGTTTGTCACCGCACCCACCTTGTCAATGTTGGATACGAAACAAAGGCACTCAGTGCTCGATAACAGAAGTTTGTCTTACCGAAAATGATAGCACCTGATGGCGGCGAAAACAGTCAAGTACAATCCCAACTCGAAGGTCCGTGCTATTTGGACGTCCTGTTCCGTTGCACATGACCGCGAGAGCTGCCTGGGAGCTAGCATTTGGAAAATGGCCGCCATCAACCGAGGCTTGCCGTAGCACGGTGCTCTTTATACGTTGTTCCAGTTAATGATAGACATGAAGACCCCCAGTGGAAGTTATAAGCAAAGACTTCGTTCAACTCAAAGGCCTTGACAATCACGACCAAACTATCTTTAGCCACATTTGGAAAGTTATCGTTCACCTAGGACACCTTTCCTATGCGCTACTAGATGTGACAGCCAAGCGAACCAAACCACCCCAACCCAAAAGCTGTGAAGGACGCGCGGACATGATGCCGCTATCATCTGCCCAATCTCCGGACCTCCATTTTTCCCATCTTCCAGTGCCAGTGCTTCTGCGCATGCTGTCGAAACTACCTGACTCACCGTTCCTATATGCTCCGAAGAGCTTCTATTGACGCCAGACTCACTAGGGCTTCCTCATTAAGTTTAACGAATCATCAATTCATCGTTAAGCATGCTTCTTTCCTTAGTATGACTCAGTGCTACACAACTTCATTGTTCACTTGGGTCTCACTTGCTTGATGCACCAGGTGATGGGGCGATAAACGACACGCCATGCTAGTTTTGTCTCCCTGTCCTCATGCGTTGCGTCGATCTGCGGACCCGAACCCATCCTCGAGTCAAACAAAAAAAAACATCGGCAGGGAATGAAATTTTCCGATCTCTAGCTGGGCCTCATCTGATGAGGTTTTCTTTGTTCCATGTCTATGATTCTGAATTCTCGGGTCTGATGGCAACTCAGCGCCACATAAGAGGAATGACTCGGGTGCCAGACGACAGGATCCACGGTGCGCTCCTCTTCCCACTATCGCAATGCATGAGTCACTGCGACACGCGTTCGGCGCGTGTATGAAGACGGCGAGCGTCTGAAGGGGCGTCCTCGTTTCCAACTTGAGGGCAAAGGGTACGTGGGTTTGAACAGCTCGGAGCCTGTCCTGTCCCCTATTCTTGAACTCACTTCGCCTCACCTATAGTAGGCGCTTAATCGACAGCCAGGAGGACCTACTACATCCATCCGGAGTGGTCCTCCCTGCGATCTACATTCCTATACCGCTGATTATGTGGGTAAGACGCCGTTTGCCGCCTCAGTTCTCACTAGGGACAGCCTGAATAGTAGTATGCACCCCTTCATACGAAACGCTCCAAAACACGTTAGGTTGACTTGCTACATTCCTCTAGCTGACTCGCTACCATACTGAGAAATTGTATGTTTCGGCGTTTCGGCCGTCGATCCCGCCGCGCCCGCTGCACTGCCATGCGCACAGTCACCATCCCGATCCCGCGCCATCCACCCAACGGAACATCAAGCGGCCGTATACTGCGCGTCCGCTGACGCGGCCCTTGCGGCATCCGTCGTCGGTCCCGCAGTCAGCGCGCTTGGTAAGCGCTGCATAATCATAGCACGGCGGTGGGTCTTCGAGTGTATTCCTGGTCCCACTCATTCAGTTCCCGTGCGCGTATCACAAATTCAAAAGTAAAAAAAGTTGATAATGATAGTAATGCATGAATGGATACAATTATAGCTACATGATGTCTGGGTGTGCCAACAAAAATGATAAACTGAGGTGGGTCTAACGGTAAAGTACAGATTATGTGGAGCTTAAGAGGTCCCAGGAAAACAGAATGAAACCCAAAAGACAAAGAAATAAGAGGTGGGATGGAAACAGTAGACGAGCGTGTACTAGGCAATGCGTCCATCCCGGGGTCGTTAACCATCCCAGATGGACCTGAAAATCGCATAATCGTAACAAAGGGGGATACTAGTACATGGGTAGCTCTGGTGGTATACCCAAACGAGAAATCAATGACTCGGGAGGTGATCAAACCCTAGTCTTGACGAGCGTCGAGAGAACAGACACATCGCCGGTTCCGATAGTTGCCTCAGGCGCACTAGCAGACCCTGCGTCGACGAAGCGAGGCCAGCTGACAGTGAGCATGCCCTCAAACATCTGCGCCGAGATATCAGATTGCTAAAAAGAGCGAACAATCAGCTTCAAGTCCATTATTCGACGAATATAGAAGAACAATGGGGAAATGGAAAATGGCATCACGCGCGAGGTGACCCATTTGGATTGACATGCATAGCATTGGAGGTGGAAAGAGACTCACTTGGACACCCGAAGGGAGAGGTACAGCACGGTGGAACCGCCCATATCTGAGTTCTTGAACGGCAGCCTTAACGGGGCGGACATCGATCTGCATAGAAGCCGATCCACGACCGTCGTCGACGGCAGGCTTGGGAGGCTCACTCGCGGCGCCGCAGTGGATCATAGGACACCGACGTTCGCCATCGATGATGAGATTTCCTTCTTTGATAGACAAACTCATATCTGCGGTCCTAACGCCCGGCAGCTCGAATGTCGCAATATAGTTGGGCGACATGGGGTTGTCGTAGACATCCATGCTGTAAAAAGTGAGCTTAGAAGTTTGACGTGCGCCACTGTAGAAGTGGTGGCTTACCGAGGGATGAACGTCTGCTCAGTGCGGACGACTTGTTCGGTTGTTCTCGTGGCCTTGACATAGTCGGCATTGACAGAGATGACACCTCTACTGACGAGATCCCTAAGTTTGGCCTGAGTGTAGCGTTCGACCATCGCCTGAACGCCCTCTGGCAAAGCGCGTTGGTTGGCTGTGTGGATGGCCTTGCGCGTGGACTTGGAGTGCGCTGGAGACATTGTGGGAATGGGGGATATTCTAGTGGGGCGCAGGAAGGACGAGGGAAAAGTGGCGGAGTAATGGGAAACAGATCGCAACGCGTTGTTTCGTTTTATAGGAGCGGACTCGGCAATTGCCGGCGATTGTTCTGGAGTCAGCCGAACCGAGTCACTGCATGCTAGAGCGTCTCTAGCCATATCCAGATGACATTATCCTTTCGGTCTTTCCTGTTCCCTCCGCGCGTACTGCTCTTTGACAACGTACCTCCGTTGCTCAGTATGGTCCGTGAGTGGGCGATGCGAGAATCACTGCGGTGCCACATGTGTCATGGGAATAAACAGAGGCGTCCGTTACGGCGACTAAGAAAGCCGTCGATCCCTGCTGTCCTGTGCGTTTCAATGAGCCAAACACCGATTCGGAAGAGAGAACTCGGTTCAATTGGATGACGGCTCGGGATAGAATGAGTCAGAGGGGTGACGTATGTCACAGTGTGTGCAAATCTGACATCATAGAAATGCCATAGAAGGCTATTCGTCATGAGTGACCAACACAGCTTTATGCTGAAGCTTACACCTGTGGCAGTGATTTGTGAGAACGTTGCTAGTAGAAAAAGCCGGTACTGCGGTGGGCGATCCACGGAGACTAGCAAAAAGGGTATCATTTAATTCCGAAAGCAGTTCTGTGAGCATCGTGGTGTGCGAGTCACCGGAATCACTAAAATGACTCGGGCGCACGTATTCAATTCGCGTCAAGGATACGCAAGTGTTGCATATGGCGCGATAAAAAGATCTGACTTGCTCACCGAAGAGGACACTGTCGGCTGCGTGGAGGCGATCCAATGGCAGTTACTGTAGCAAGCTTCTGAGTATAGAAGATCAACAGAATGCATAGCACGAAGCTATACGTGTGAAAGCAAGCCGCATTATGGGTGCATATGTACATTGGCTCAGGAAACTTCAAGGTTCCGCACAACACAGCCTCACCATCCCGACAATTCTCCAAAGCGCAGGCAATTCAATTCATCGCCTCTCCCCACACAACGTCAGCCTTACGTGGAAGCAGGAGAAATGACCAAAGTACTAGAAACTTCGAGTATTATGACATCACACATCACACGAGTCGTCGTCAACAAAATACTTTTTCTCTGCAACAATTATACATTTCAAGCGACCCATACAACAGCCTGGCTATGATTGATTTAGAGCTAGAGCTGCGACCACCCCTCCTGTGAACGTGGAGGCGAGGCGTGACTGTACTGTGAGCGACAATGGTCGGACGCAATGTTAGACGGGTCCGATTTGCCATGGCGCGGCAGCACACGTCGGGTCGTTGTTTACTCTACATGGATCGATTAGCGACTGAGGGCAGGGCACGCGCAAAGGATACGCACTGGAACGAGCCCTCATCTTTCTGCGCTTGCGCCTAAGTCTGCGGGACCTCTTTTTCTTCCACTTTTCTCTCATTCTGTAGAGGTAGATGTCAGTAGAGGAAAATGCACAGAACAGACGAATACGCACTTGATGTAGTGTGAGTGGAGCTGAAGGTGGAGAGTAGACGGATGGCCATCAGGGTATGCCTAAACCTGTACAGCTGTTACTCAGCGGTTCCCACACTGATCGGTTGATGCCGGAGGTCATTCCGCCTTGAAGTTTGGATGCTTTACAGTACTTCCATCGTGCAATGAGCATATTATTATCACTGCTACACTGAAACTCGGACTCGAACAATCATCTCGACTCCTTGCTGGCATCTCCTTTGCACCACTCCTGAAGTGTCGTTCTAATCCGTTTTGATATCCTGACATTGTTCCCTGGTCAAGTTCTTACTTAATACAACCTGCTGCCATTCGTCTCTTAGCTTGATACCGTTCCACTTGACTTGGCCACGCTCACTGGGATGTAATACCTTCCTCTACTCCGCAGCACTTGTTCGTGGGGATGTACCATGCGTACCTACTTTCGGGGGTTCCATCAGCGTCTCAATATTCAATGACTATCTGAGCTCCCACGGTAAGTTGTATATTGTCTCTGCCAGAAATATAACCTTGGCGTATTTCAAGAAACAACCAAAATCAATGCACAGTCTCTTCTTCAAACGGGTGTATTGTATTACTTGATTCTAATCACGCTTTCAACAGCACCTATCGGCGTCTTCTATAAACGTATTCATACGCACCCGATATCTCCCGCTCTTGAAAGACAGCTCGCTACTCGTACGTACTTTCGATCGGGCAAGACCATACTTGACGCGTCGGCCTTTCTGGCCAACTCTAGCGCCACGATTAGTGTATCCTACCTGGGCTACCCGCTCCGGTCTCTATTCAATGCCGGTTGACTTGGTGTTGCTTCGTCGGAAATCGAGCTGGTTTGTAACCGAGTTTGCAAAGGCTGGAAGGTGCCTCCCGCGTTTAATGCAGCACGCTAAAAGGTTGTTATGTATCTCGACTGTGTTCTTCGTCTCGGCGTCTGGGTAAGTCTACCGCGTTGGTGAAATTGCATGACTATACGCCATGCTATCAGTCGTCGATGCAGTACCGTCAATGTCTATTGTTTTGTTGTTGACCCTAGTCCTTTGCCAGGTCTTTGCATCGCTCCTTTGCGGTAAGCCTTAGTCTTTTTCTTCCTTGTCAGTTTCTGTCGGAAATGGATTCTTGTCATTTTGTCCTGAGATAATCATGATTGTCCGACATCTGCTCAGTGCTGATGGCCGCTGAGGCTCTTGTCATTCTGCACGTTGATGTTACACATTTAGCGCACGCCAGACGTCGATGGCCTTTTAACCGTCCGTGATGTGTACACACTCGTTCACTGATGCGCTCTTGATACGAGCATTATCTTCAACTACGGAGGGTCCTGGGGGTGCTTTTCACTTGAGTTGATTAAGGACCTAATAGATCGCCAAATTGGAAGGAAAATCTTCGTCGTCGTCGCTGATGGCATCAGAGGGATTGACGCGACAACAGCGTGCAGCGGGTCGATAGCCATTGGTTGTTTTATAACTGCCATCTATGAATGTGAAGCGATGTTCGCGCGCTGAGTGTAAGAGATGGTGATGCAGTCGAATATAATCAGCATGCGTAAACAAGAGGCCCTAGTTACTTTCCCACATCAGAAGAGCGTGTCGTGGAAGATCTAGACGCCTGCGATTGCTCGGCCTGACTCCTAATTTGGCAGCTGTTTCCATAGCGGCGTCTCCCGACAATACCACCATCATCACTGCGTGTCAGTGGGTTTTGCTCTGCCCACCACTCTCCCTTCTTCCTCTTCGTCCAGCACGCCCTTTTGACCCAGGCCGGTCTCCTCTTTTCCCTTTCATTTCTTTCGTATAGACGCGCAGGAAGCCATGTCCAACCGTTCGTCGGGATTCGACTTTGCTGACCGCGGTGCTACCAATGCATCGCTCGACTCGCACCCTGACCTCGATTTCAACCGGGGGAACACGTCGACCCATCTTCAGCGCAATAAGACGGAGCGGCGCCGACTCCAGGGCCTGCAGCGCACGCTGACCACTGCGTCGCTCAAGGTGCCCTTTGAGGCCAAGAGTCTCCGCGAGAAATGGGACTTGTGGATGATAAACGACGGCGGTCGCCACATGTTCTTTATCATCTTCATTCTCCTTCACCTTCTCGTCGCCGTCTTTGGTTTCTTCCATTACCAGATGAAGGACAACTCGAACACTGCCCGTCAGACCTTTGGCATCACTTTCCGTACGTTTCAAAGTAATTTTTTTTTGGCTATATTGTTTTGCTTAAAAGTTATGCAGCTATTGCTCGTACCGCGGCGCTTGTTCTTCATGTCGACGTCATTTTCATTCTTTTACCTGTCTGCCGCAACTTTGTCTCGCTCCTTCGCCGTACGCCACTCAACGACATCATTCCGTTTGACAAGAATCTCTTGTTGCACAAAGCCACCGCTTGGTCCATCGTCATTGGCTCTCTTGTCCACATCTTGGCCCACGTTGTCAACCTCACGCGTCTGGTCCTCGCAATTCCCGGTGCCTCCACCGGCGAGATGGTTAAAGAGTTCGTCTTGGCCAACTTTATCAGTGGTCCCCTCCTCACTGGCTGGATTATGACCGCCGCTTTGGGCGTCATGGTCTGGTACGCTATGGAGAAGAGACGCCGTGCCAACTTTGAAAAGTTCTGGTACACCCACCATCTCTTCATCGTCTTCTTCATCAACTGGCAACTCCACGGCATGTTCTGTATGATCAAGCCTGATAGGCCTCCCTACTGCTCCTTCAACGTGATTGGTGTCTTCTGGGTGAGCTTCCTCGATAGTTGGCGTAGTCATGTTCTAATCCATTTATAGCGCTACTGGCTCGTCGGCGGTGTTATCTGGATCTGGGAGCGTATCCTTCGTGAAATCCGCTCTCGCCATGTCACCTACATTTCCAAGGTCATTCAACATCCCTCCAACGTCATGGAGCTCCAGATTAAGAAGGAGAAGACTACCACTCGCGCTGGCCAATACATCTTCCTGTCGTGCCCCGAGATTTCCTACTTCCAATGGCACCCTTTCACTCTCACCAGTGCTCCCGAGGAGGACTACATTTCCGTCCATATCCGTGTTGCTGGTGACTTTACTACCGCTCTATCCAAGGCCGTAGGATGTGACTTTGGCAAGGAGAAGGAGAAGAATATCCCGGCTGGCGGACAGGTCATTGGCACCAACGTCAACCCACCCATCAACCGCACACTTCCCCGTGTCATGGTCGACGGACCGTTCGGCTCTGCTTCCGAGGATTTCCTGAAATACGAAACTATCCTCCTCGTCGGTGCCGGTATTGGTGTTACCCCCTTTGCTTCGTGAGTGTCACGTCTCAGCGCGCTTTTTCATTGCTAACAGATCTTGCAGCATCTTGAAGTCTATCTGGTACAGAATGAACAACTTTGGCAACTCCAAGCCTACGCGGTTGTCCAAGGTATGTCGATGCCCTTGACAACGCTATCTCCCCTCACGCGCGGGGCTTTTTTTCTCAGGTCTACTTCACATGGGTCATTCGTGACTACGGTACTGCGGAGTGGTTCCACTCTCTGCTGCAGGCTATCGAGGAACAGGATACGCAAAACCGCATTGAGATCAACATCTACCTTACTGCCAAGATCAAGGAGGACGATATGAACAATATCATTGTGCACGACGTTGGCTCGGAGAAGGATGCGATTACTGCGCTGCGTGCGCCGACACACTTTGGGCGTCCGAATTGGGACCGGGTGTTCCCCTCGATTGCTGAGAAACATCCCGAGTCTGACGTGGGCGTGTTCTTCTGTGGTCCTCCCGTGCTGTCCAAGCAGCTGCATATCATGTCCAACAAGTATTCGGATCCCAAGGGTACCCGTTTCTTCTTTGGCAAAGGTGTGCAACTCTCTTTTCTCTCTGTGATTGGCAGCTCATTGCGCGAAATTAGAAAACTTCTAAGTTGGTGTTGGCGTGGCGATGGGCGCGTTGGAGTTGCTTGATTTAGGTTCCCTTTGTGTACACATCTATTGAATGGATTTGTCTTGGAAACTACGTTATAATTTAGGTCTAGTAATAAGGAATTCGTAGAGTTTTCAAGGATTGGCGACCGCAGTACGTTGGGAAATCACGCGTGTGCCGTGAGATCGTATAAGTAGTGGCTGCGCGCCTTTGATACGAAGACGTCGAAATCTGTGTGTGTGGCGCAAGGTGGTAGTGAAGCCATTCGAGTTCAATCCATAGCATCTTCTAGATGTTTTTAAATCGTGTAACTTCTTAGCTAGCGAATGCTACATCAGGTCAGCTTTATGCGGGGCTGTTCACTGCGCAAAAGTGTTTTTGATTGACAAGTTCTAGCATGTATATACTTGAGAGCTTGAGATGTCATTCGCCCATTTCAGAATGGTCGTCTCCGCTTGTAGTCAGTTACATGCGTAGTGACTTTTCTCCTTTACCTTCTGTCCCAAAGTGTCATGCGAACCCATGAGGACTTGGATGGCAATTCGGAGAAAAAAGTGAAGCGTAGCAAAACGCACGGAGTATGGGAGCAGGTGTTCAAACGCGATAGCAATGCGGTGCGCCACTAAGAGGGTGCGTTCTCTGATCCAGATTCTTGCTATACAAAACGAATAGCAATTACATACAACACTACTGCGCTTGCTCAGCATACACCTTGATGGTCTTATCCGCGCCCCCAGTAATCAGCCTTGTCCCCGTCATATCAAACGTGGAGCAGAACACGCCCGCCTCCGCCTCGAGCGACCCCGGCTGCGGCAAGTCCTCCATATTCTGAAACGGCGTCCCCGTATCATAATCCCACAACGTCAGCGAACCGTTGTCGCCTGCCACATAACAACATCAGAAAATGAAGAACCCCTGGAGGTGAAAAAAATACACACCGCCCGAGAAAAACACGCCTTCAGCGTTAACAGAGAGCGTATTGATGATAGCATTGTGCCCACTAAAGTTGAACACAAAGCTGCCTTCGGGGCACTTCCACTTTTTGATATTATTCCCCCCAGCAGAGCCCGACGCGAAGGAGTACTCTGTCGGATGGATGGCGAGCGCGCGGATGCTCTTCTTGTGGTGCGTGAGCGTCACCATCGTCTTCCCCGCCGCCAGATCCCACAGCCGCACCGTCGAGTCCATGCTCCCCGTGATAACCTGCGGATCCGACTCTTGGCACTTGACGTCCGCCACCGTCGCGGTGTGCCCGGAGAGCACGTGTATCTGCGCCTTTGTGCGCATGTCCCATACACGGGCGGAGGCGTCTCGCCCGGACGTGACGAGGACGTCGAGCGTGGGGTGCAGCGACAGCGCGTACACGCCGGAAAGATGGCCGTGGTAGTGCCGTATGACTTTGTTCGCCTCGAGATCCCAGCACTTGACCATCTTGTCCTCGCCGCAGGAGAAGAGGTAGGGGTGTCGCGGGGAGACGGCGAGTCCGCGCACGGTGGAGATGTGGCCAGTCAACGAGAGCTTGAGCTCGCCAGATGCCAGGTCCCATATTTTCACGACACGGTCGCCCGCGCCTGTCGCGAACCACTGATTTCCTGGTTCTACTGCTACGCTGCGCACCCAGCCGAGATGGCCAGATATCACCCGGACCAGCTTCCATGGGGCGTGATACGTCGGTTTGACGGTTCGTGTCGTTTTGTGTAATGTGAGCGCTTGTGAAAGCTTGCTGGAGGAAGCAAAGGTGGAGGGCTTGGCGGTGGGCGTATTGTCAATTCGAGCAATCATATTCGACGTCTCGGATGAAGCTGCAGACGTATTAGCTACTATAGCCTTGAATGATAAAAAGCACCTACTTCCAGCCGTTATCATCTTCCGGTCTACCTTTGGTCGAGACGGCCCTACAGAGCCTTGCTGTGCCATTAATGCTGACGGAAGCTCTCTGAAATCCCGATACTCGTCGTACATTTTGACGGAAAGCCGTAGTCGGGCGCTCTTTTCTTCGTCTTTGAATCCATCATCGGGGCACGAAGCAAACACATCGCGTGTCCGCTTTCCATGTCGATTGAATAGTGATTCCAGAGCGGGCAGAGCAGCAGTGGTCATTGTGGTGGTGGTCAAGAGCAGGACGCGAAATTCCGAAAAAGGAAGGCTGCTCCTTCAACACTTCTGCTAAGTGATGTTACTCAAAAGCTGTAGTTATTGATATTGTAGTCTACAAATCTAATATACGCTCTAATTCGGCAGTCGGTCTACCATCGTCGAAAGAATACTTCGCAACACCGCTGGTATATCGCTGGTATTCGTCACCGTGAAGCCTTGGCCAGGTAACCGCTTCGTTATCCTACGAATACCGTCAATAAATTTCGTATCCCACAACACGCGCTATACATACCAAGGTGCCTCCGCGCCTTCCCCAATACACACCAATGCCGTCTTAACCTTTGGGTCCTTCTTCATCGCTCTCGTGATTTCCTCCGGCGTAATGAAGTATCTCCCAAAGTTCGCATCCGTTATAGCTATCACAAACCAGTCGTCTATGCACAACATGAGAAAGGTCCCCCCCACAACAGAATAGAAAAGAAATCTCACCAGCATCATACTTGCCCACTTCCTGCACGCCCTTCTGGATAGCTTCGACCGTGTAATCACCAGCGAATGCATACTGCGGAATCATCTCCATCTTCTCGACAACCTTCCATCTATCTTTGACGCTAGTTGGGTATTTCTCTGCTTCGACCAAAGGAATCTCGGGTCCGTCTCCTGACTGCAGTCACTGACTTTTAGCCTGTAACTGTCCAACAATAGGTTTGCTACGCACATGGCCATACATCTAGGGAGTTCATCAGCATCGTGCATCAAGATATAGAAGCACTACTTACATCCCACACATATTTATCCTTCCTGGATAACCTATCAAACGTCTCCATGAGCATAACAGCTGCATGGTTCTATTGTTAATAGTAGCGCTATAGAAGACCAGCAGCCAATTGTACCTGTTTCCTTACTCCTCTTCAGCCGGCCATCGTATTGGAACCGAAACCTATTCATAGACTCAGCAAGTGAGTATCACACAGTAAAAGAGAACGCACATGGAGGCACTAAGATCAAATATAAAACGTATTCGCTTCGGTCTGGGAACCACCGGTCAGAGTTGAACGTCGCCCGAAAGAAGAAATTTCAGTAATACTTCATTTGGGGTCGCCCAAGTTCAGGCTTCTCCATCCCTCGCCGCTTATACACGGTCGCCTCACCCGTCAAACCTTCCGTCAGACGCGAATCGTCGAGTTCTCCATCTGTCTGCCGCTTCACCCAAACGCTCTTCCTCCTTCGCAGCAAGATCTAAACTAAAGTTAGTAACAGGCCAACAGAAAACGCTTGGTGGCATACGTTCAAGAAGGTCGTGTAAAGAAAGCATGTGCGCTTGCGTTGCTTTCAGGATATCACCATACCCTTTCGCATCATGGATGCTCATGTCAAGCTCCTTGAGACGTCGTTCCAATTCCTCCTTCGCCATCTCCCGAGCGCGTTTCTGAATATGCTCCGGCACATCCTCTTTCAGGGCCTCGGGAACCTGAATGTATTTATGAGCGAGTGTACAAGATCATGGCAGCTTCATGCAGACTTGTTTGATATCGCCACCTTTCCAGATCCGTTTATATCCTCCTCTACCACCCATACCGGCCGTATCACGACCACCAGTCTGCCCAGAGTTAGATGTATACTAGACGAATGGTACAGATGTCAACGCACACCGCCAGCGTAGGTGTTTCCGCCCGAATGCTCCTTGTTATCATGTGCACCTTCTTTCGGCTCGCTCAAGTCGGTGTTCTTCGGTTGGAATTGAATGTCCTCAATCTTCTTGGCAGCTTCACGAGCAGCGTCGAGGCCCAAATGAAGCACTTTGAGTCTATAACATGCTCAGCCTCGAGAGTATTTAGCGAAAAAGGAACTAAAAACATACCCATGCGCCTCGAGAATCTCGCTCAATTTGTCGATAGTCTCCGGCTTGTAGATATCGAAATCAAAAATGTTCCTCAGCGCATCGCCCAAAGAGTCGGACGGGTATGCCTGCATATGACGAACGAGGTTGATCAATTCTGCGGAAGATATCAGAATTTCCTCAACAATATACAACACCAGTCCTACCTCGAAGTGAATACGGATACCCTAAAGAACCATTCTCATATCCGACCCGTAAGTCATGGAAAGCACCGACAAGCCGCAGTACCAAATCCGAATCGAGTTCAGGTGCGAGCTGCTGCAACAGGTTGCGTTCAGACGCTTGATCAGGATTAGGAACAGAATGCGCGCTGAAGTTTTCGCCCAGGACTTGGAGGAAATGATTCCCCAGGAACGCTAGGAAAACATGAATATCTGCTTTAAGACCAAGTTGAAATCACGTACGATACCCCGGCCTGTTAGCCAGTAGAATAAGTCTGAAATTAGCGTGGACGACGATATCATTATCGCGTTCGCGAACAGAGCAAACGCGCCGCCCGTCCGACAGTGTCATTTCGTTGTGCCCCGCCAGACTACGGAAGATGGCTACAACGTGTTCGGGGGCTTTGTCCGCTTCATCGATGATGATCACTCGTCCATATATGATGGCCCTCAAAAGGGGAGAGTCCGTGTACTTGAGCACACCGCCTTCGAGTGAGGTTGTAAACATGAGCTGATTGACGGTTGTGTCCCGGTGAAGCTGGATGTACTCTCGCGGTCGGTGAAGCAGCTAAGAAGGGTCAGATGAGTATATATAGTACAGTAGAGGTTCAGCTACCTGGCATAGCCTTGAAGGATACTAGTCAGAAATGATTGAACGAAGAAAACGAACGCACCGATCAACAATCTTGTTCTTTCCGACACCCTATAAACAGATGAGCATCATAACTCTCAAAAATGCATCTTATAGACCTGATTACCCAGCAATACCAGGTGTTCCGCCATCAGTTCCATATCAATTGCAAGATCCCGCATCAGCCCCGTCTGTAAGCTATTGTCGTAGTAGTGATCCATATGAGGTACTAACGACAGAACGCCTTCGGGGTCTTGAGAGTCTTCGAACAAAGGCACCGAGACTGGCAACGTTTCTTCGCCACCGGAACTCGGCGGTGAAAAATACAATACTCGATCTCGTACCATGGCGTTTGGATGAATCTGTAAGAGTCCCGATGAATGACAGGTTCCGGAACACTGACGGCCGCGTAATTCACCTTATCAGCCGATTTCCTGATATCCGCCTCATCCAACAAGGACTCCAAACTCATTCGCTCAGTAGTGGGCAAAAACCCGCCAACAAAGATCTACATATGATGGCATGCAGATCGCTGTCATCCGGATACACTGTCAAAGTTTCCTGTTCTTCTGCACATTATCTACAGATATCGTTTCCCTATACTTGCGGGCAAAAGTCAGAACAAGTTTCACAAGGGCTGGCGAGGACCCTGTAGAAAGTAGAATGTGTTCCTCCTCATCATCAGACATTGGCTGACTTGGGATGGGGAAGAACATGTTGCAATGTTCGTCGGAGAGCCAATCCTTCAAAGGCAGCGACTTCGAAGCTGTACTGATGATACGAAACGACTTGTGTGCCACGGAGAGTTGTCCTGCCTGTATCTGAAGAGGATGTGAATTTACTCTGAAACATATCTGAAAGCGAATATGTACCTCCTCCTCTGACGCCTCAGATACAATTCGGCGGTGCTCCCACAGCTCTATTTCTCTGTCCTGTATTATCCTTGATAAGGCGCCGGCAGTAGAGCCAATTACATCCAATCCAGACAAATGAGCTATACGGCCATTCCAGGCGGCCTCTATTAACGGGCTGAAGTTCAAGTCTCGTTAGCCGCCTGCTGAAGATAGAAGAAAATGAGGATACCTCGGCTCCCAAGTCGTCGCTCCGCCATCCAGAATCCTTCTTCGCATGACCAGCTCGCGACCGCCCAGTTCCTTGTACATATGTACTACCTCAGTCTCGTACCCAAGAATCTGACTAAAGACGCGAAGGAGAGTAGAGGTCGAAGAGGAGGCTGTCGATGGTTGAGCCGGAGGTACGAATGAGATATCCCATCCGAGCGCATGGGCCTGAACGAAGGAAGTTAAGAGTCCGATAAATCGTTCCGTGACGTGGAAGTCAGATCGTTCAGAAATTGGGTATGGGAGCATCGTCCTAGGTCCCGCGGGCACAGTGCATGTGACAACTGACCCAGACGCGCCAACAAAAGTGACTTCGGCCGTATCGATTGTAAGGCGCTTGACAGTGGTTAGTTCATAACCTAATAGGCCATGCTCCGCAACCAAAATATTCTTCACGTGTCCTAGCCCGATATCCTGTGTCTGTCGACCAAGAATGGCCCATGCCTGGAAGGATGCATGACACAGTGCAGGGTGGATAGTCATTAGCAGCCTTGTTAACTGCCCACCCTCCAGAACATCTGGCGCAGGAAAGATCGACAACAATGCTTTCAACTTTACCAGCGCTGTCTGGGGAAATGGTGGTAGGGCAGATTTAGATATCGCTTCCAAAGCGTGACGAGTTTCATTGGAGTATTGAGTAGACAAGATCAGGTCGCGTAGCTTGTTGTATAGGGCGGAAGTTGGTTCGGAAGATATGGATCTGCTGAGACTGAGCATAGAGCCGATGGGGTCAACGAAGCGCGCTTGGAAGCGGCTCCGGAAAGGCGGGTCAAGAGGATAGCCGGGGTAAGGAGGAACAGGTGCAGCAATGGCTATGACGCGAAAGTTCTGGTGAGCTGGGATGAGGCGTTCACGAGGACCGTCTATGAGAGCGTAACGGTGAGGATGTATTATATGTGTGCCGTCGTCGAGATTCCTACATAGTCATCTAACGAATTAACTTGAGCCGAAACGAAGTGAGGGATGATGCATACATTTCCCGGTTCTCCAAAAGGTTGTTGAGGACAGGCATGATTCCGCGTTCCGCTTTCTCGATGCCTTCTAGAATTAGTATTCTACCGTGTTTGGCAGCGTTGACGGCCGGGCTATCGACGTAGACAAGATTTCCGCCTCCACGTATCTCCCTACCCTTCGTAGATGTTGGCTAGATAAAGCATTGTGAAGGATAGATAACACGCACCTGCTTCAACTCTGTTTCTCCAACATCTCTATGCAATGCAATGTATTCGTATTCCGAGTTGATGATACTTTGAACGATTCAGTAAACGCAATGAAGCATCGTTGGCACGTACTTTGCAAAAGTGAGAGCTAAACGACGCGCATATGGGCCAGGCTGCGAGACGAGAAAGATGTCCTGTCCCAGGAGGTACTTTTGCAACATGAAATGAAGATTGTCCACGTTTACCGGGTCCCGAATATCTAGCAAGTCCTTCGTTCTGGATAATCTGGAAGGCGCGAGCGCTGCTGGCACCTCGTAGGTTATATCTCCTAGTCGGAGCGTTCCGACCGTGGGCGCTGGAGGCGATAGGCCATTCAGAAGCTGCGCCAGACGTCGTTGCGGGGCCATGGTTCGTGATAGTCGACAACTGGATGCTCGGCGAGCTAGCATAATATCATCAGTACCCGGGCAACATCACGGTCAGGAGAGAACGCGGTAACCTTGTGCTGCCGAACCGAATCACATTGTTGACGGTTGTCCGACGCGCTCAATGAGTCGTGAATGCAATGTCACACATCTTAACGTAATGCGAGAAAGCAGGCGACGAGAATCATTTTGGCGCGGGGAGGCGGGGGAACAAATTGGGAGCGAAATGAAGAGACGCTGTATATATACTGGTGGAAATCAATCAAACCAAAAAGGGAACGTATGCGCCAGAGAATCCAAAGCCGGAAGGAAAGACAAGAAGAAGCAAGACAACATAAAATCGTCGGGGATATCACAGACGCGCAATTGACGCGTCAACATCAAGATATAACGCTCAAGAGGTAAACGTAGTCGACGAATGTACCATAAAATGAAAGTTATTGGGAATGCGCCACATTAGGCGTACAAACTTCGCACCCACAGCATTCAATCGCAAACGAATTGAACGTTCCTCTATGTGTAACTACAAGTACAAAGCGGCAAATTGTCTAATAATACAAAAGTCTATTTCTAAGCTGCTGCACAGTCCGAGATTGAATATGCGTATGAGATAACAAGAAAGCAAACGATTCCCCTTCAAAGCCCGAGATAATACAGATCAGAGACTAAACACTCCCCCTCCCCTCCTCCGACTCTGAATCGGATGCACCACAAGCAAACTTAGGCCCAGCCCCACCGTCAATCCAATCGCCACCGATATCAACTGCAGCGCAGTCTTGAATCCGCTGACATACGAACTCGACGACCCGCCCGTCTGCTCCGATACAAACGACAGCAACCCGCCTGACCCCAGCCCACTCGGCACTTGGAAGAGAATGCCCGTGATCATAATCACAAACGCATTCCCATCAAAGAACCGTCCATACATATTCGCCACAAATCCGACCGCAAACGCCCCCACCGCCGCCGAAATATCGCTTTGGTTCGTAAACTTGGTCGCAGTAAAGTGGTTCGTCACCCAGCCCACAGACGCGATCGCGATGAGCAGGAAAAACTCCTTCCTTTTGAACGGAATGTAGTTCCTCAAACTGAGGAATGCGCTGAACATCGGCACCGACAAAAATGCCCACCACGTGCTCGGTGTAACCTGCCACCAGCCGCCTTCGGGGTCGTGGCTCTCTGCGCAAGTGTAGTCCGTGATGCCGACGATTTCATGGGATGTGATCTTCTGGTAAGCCTCGGCGCCCATGGCCAGGCCGAAGCCAAGGAAGAGCGAGTACACAACAGCGTAAAACATGCGCACGGAACCAGAGACAAGGTTACGCGACATGAGTTCGAGGGAGCCGCAGAGGACGATGAACCCAGGCAGAATGAGCACGACGGAGGATGAGGCAATAGCCGAGTAGCACAGTTTCTGAGAGGCCGCCATGCCTGCAGCTATGAAGCTGAATAGACCGGCGACGACAATCCTATGGTCAAAGTCAGTCGCTGCATCATGAAAGTAAGAGTACACTCACTCAAACACGTTAGAATAAAGCTCGTTCCTGACACTCAGCAATTGCAAGCCGACGAGAAGCGCCCCAAGAGGGTATACCGCCACCGCATCGATAAAACTGCCGTTGAAGCTGACCGTGCAGATACTCGAACTACACATCCCGCCGATCAACATCAGCGCCCACCAAGGATAAATCTTCTTGTGCTTCATCAAATCCGTCAGTTGCTTGCTTGCATCCGCCACCGCCAGATCGTCATGAATAACCTTCCAATACAACTCGTACGCATCTCCGAGCTTCCCAAGATCGAGAGCAGAACCCTGGCGAATGAAACGGATCGATGAAGTAGCAGTGGATGCGTCATCGAAAGAAATTAGCATGCAGTCGGGGATATACATGCAGGACACTTCCACATCCAGAACGCGCCCGGTAGCGGAGATCTGGGCCTGGAGACGGTGGGAAGGTGCACCAAACATCATCATGGCGCGCGCCAGCTTGAGGATGAATTCTTGTCGCTGAATGATCTCCGCGACGTGGCGCGTGATGAATATCTCGGCCTTGCGCCTCTTCCTGCGCTCCCTATCCTTTTTAAGATCGTAAGAGAAGGGGTCCTCGCCTTCGACGGACGGAGTGTTGATAGGCGTGGTGTGAGAAGGTGTTTGACGTCCCAAGCTGATGACGGAAGCAGCGTAGGGAAAGTCTTTGAGCACGCCAGACCACTTGGATTTATGGGTGGGAGTGACCGAGGAGGAGGAGGGAGACGGCTCGTGATGAATATGCTGCGCACGTGTGTCGATGAGAGTCGCAAGCGTATCAGTCGACGGAGTGATAGGTAGAGTGGGCATGTCGCTCCTGTCAAAATGGGTACTCTTGGGACGCTCAAGCGAAGGCGAGGGATGCTTGATCGACGGCATCTTACTTTCGAGGGAATACCTTTGGGAGTGGTTAGCATTTTTATACTTGAGAACTGATATACTGACCTGGAAAGGTGATACCCAGGACGCTTCACATTGGGAGCAATTTGGCTTTGCATCGGGGCCGCGGGACCGGTGATATTCCCGGTACTGGCGATGAGATTCGCTATGGTACCTGCTCCGTTTCTCTCTTTCTTGGGCCTGCCGCCAATGAGATTGAGATTAGAATTCATCGACGAAGACCTCTTTAATAAGAATGGTTCCTTTTCCCTCGTTGGGGAAGTGGATGGCGGAGTCGTAGCAGAGCTCCGTGGAGTCTGTTTCGCGAAATCAATCCACGGCTTCTCCTGAAGTTCGTCTCCAACGGGAGTGTTAACGCCACTTGGCAAGCCCTGCTCTTGGTTGTAGAGCGTGAGCAACGCGCCGAGAACGCCGCCGCCTTGCGGGAGACGGGGATTTGCAGGCGCGGCATCCCGCTCTTCGTCCTTTGCTCTTTCTTTTCCTCTAGGCTCCCTTTCACGAGAGCGGGAGCGGCTGCGGCCACGAAGGTTTAGGAACAAGCCGCGTGCCCTGGCGCGATTGCGAGTATGGGCGCGGACAAGATTTGCCGCCTCGCGATACTGCGAGTCCGTAGGGCCGGGTAGGCCAGCATTCTCGTCTTTATCGATGTACGTCCCGGGACATTACGAGCTGTATCTGGGCTCGAAGGGGAGACATCGGATGTTGTCGTCGTTGCGGAAGTTGCGGTAGAGATATTACGTGAATGATGGCCTGGAGGATAGGTCGTCGAAGCAGGCGGGTTCTCTCTCTGATAAGGCGTCAATTCGGTGGTTAATAGAGGCAGATTGGTGGGGCGGGGGGGAAAGTAGTGTACCCTCGTCCCAGTGGTGGATGACGCCGCATTAACAGCTGTGTTACGCGTCGTAGTTGGGTCCGGGGATGGAGTAGCCGAAGTTACGCTGTGAGATTGAGATTGAGACTGGGACTGGGACTGGACTGATGCCGCACGAGGGCGTCAGTGAAATAGTCTATTGCTGTTGGCTATTGGGCAAATAGTCAACATCGTGAATGCCGTAAAAATGACAACCTACATCCAATGCGTGCTCATCAAGAGCATGGAGCTCGCGGTCATTGTGATGATCAAGCCATTGGACTTTGCGTGGCGTTTTCTGTCCGGGGCGCGTCTCGTCGACGCCGTCTCTGTTGTTGAACATGATGCTCGGACGCAGAGCAGAACCTGAGGGAGTTTTCGCGCCATTAGCAGCAGAGTCTGGAGGCGAAGGCATAAATTAGGGAGAGGGAGTAAGCTAGTCTAAAGAAAGGAAGGAGATTGAAGGGAATGAAAGAAAGAACAAGAGTAAAGATATGAAGAAGACCACCCACCCCTCTACGGCGAAATATTTCTAAATTTTTATGATTATCTCCTGGGTGTCCGATCAATCCTTATCTCCGGAACATATGGTATGGCGAGATCCGAGACATACCCTAGACTCAACCCAAATGCTAGATTCCAGTTATGGAAAGGAAGAGCGAACCTCAAAGAGTACGACGAGTGGGAGAAAGTCGTGGTTTAAAGCATGGAGGCGCTATTTCACCACTCGTCAGTTCTTGGTTCTTGATAGTGGAGCCCTCACGTGTCCGGCTCGGATATTCATTCGGGGCCGCCGTTCTCTTCAACTTCATTCCGCTTTCCGGCCATCTCCTTCAAACGTGCTGGCTTGCTGCGTATGTCCGTGCAGGTTCATTCCGTTCCCGACGCCCCGTCACTTCTGCGGACGTCTGGATCACGCCGAAGCCCGTCCTAGACAGCGACAACGACCTTTGCCGACGCCAAGCGGCTATTAATCACTCTTACCCACGTCACTTTGGAGCCCATCCACGTCGAGAACGCCATTCTTCGCGCTTCTTGCCTCACAGCGTTAATATTATGTACTCCCGGTCGTTGCCATACTGGCTTCGTCTTGCTTTGCATGAAGCTGGAAGATCTGACGAGGCGCGATCCACCAACGTGCATACGATGATCACTATGTCTATATCAGGCTGTGCGTCGCGTGCTCGGACCTGCAACAGTGTTACCGTGACCATCAACAACCAACCCTCAATACATGTATTTCGCCTGTGAAATCTACTCTATCGTGATTCTACGCTTTCACCCTCTTTCCTTGTCTTCGATCTTCCTCTGCGGCACCCTCGTATCCTTCAGCCGAGGGTTTGCCGCTATTTGTGGCTCTCGCTCGCAGTATACCCGCAAGCGCGATCGTTTCTCCGGATGCCAATGACCATGATAAGTACGATGATAGTCCTTGTGCCCAAAAAAAACGTTACTCCTCTCATTGACAGCGCGTCTTTCGATTTACACCCGCCTCGCTGTTAGAATCCTGATCCCCTGACGCAGCTTCTTCACCAAGCTTTCATGCGATTGCTATCGAGTATCATCCCATGCCATGAGATCCTCTTCATCGGGAACATGCTTTGTTTGCACGCAGTACGAGGCAGGCTTCTCCAACGCGTTGACGAACGTCTTTGCTTATCCTACGTTTCATGCCCAAGCTACGCGGCGTTCGGGTATAATTGATTCAATGATTGTGTCAACAAGCAAGGCCATACCGGCGTTGCGCATAGTTATGGCTTCTCTCTTTCTATTTTGAGACCTGATAATAAGGGCCTAGGGCTAAGCAAGGTTGCAGAAGAGCAATCCTTCATGCTATTCTGCGTTTCGCCTCTACCGATTGCTGTGATGGGCTTTCTCGCGTATCGATGTACTGAAGATTTTTTTCAAAAAACGTAAAGAGTGCTTTTTCGACAGGATGATCGGTGAGAGGGTGCCGTGGGAATTAACTCTCTTTTCTCATCTTCCTTTCACCACTCAACCTTGTGTTCATCAACTCAAAGCGCGTTTTAAGCCACGCGTTTCAATCTCGGTAATCTGCTATGAATATCTTCGTGCTTGGCTTGAATAGCTGCGGATCGAAATGGTTCGTCGGATTCAATACCTGATGGGAAAAGAACATTGACTTGGCCAAGATACCTGCCTATTCGTTTAGTGTCCGAGTACTATATATAAGTATCCACACTCCAGAGAACGCGTTCATACTTCTGACCAGGTCTATCTTGAGCAAGTTTCATTTCGCGCAGGGTAACGGTAAGCCGACTGTTCATCTGTTTTCGGCCGAATGAAGTATCCTAGGTTTACTTATTCCGAACGCAATTTGTTGTCAATCGACAATCCTTTGCTGCCCAACATGACGCCGCTCCACCGTTGCTTTACCGACTTTCAGCCAGTGTTTGGAATTTGAACTCGTGACAATCGTCTGCTTGACGTTCGTGATGACCAGCACCATCGCTCCAAGTTCGAACTGAAGGCGTCGTCATGCGAACATGGCTCAAAGATTGTCACTTGTATCCCCTTGCCTATGCTGCGAAGTAAAAGATTGGAGGGCTAGTCACCTCAACGACACTCCGCTCAACGTTTATTCAAAATACCTCTCTTCAATCAGCACTCTTCATTTCACCTCTGGTCGGCTCAGACCTAGAATGACGCGCTTCTCAAATCTATATCTTTTCCTCCTCGCTACGAGCCTCTCATTCGTAAGTAGCTCATAATGATTATGCTATGGTACGTCGGTAGGGTTTGACTCCACTTTGACTCCCCGTGTATCTTCCATATTGCCTTCTGTACAGGTGCTCCTGAACCCAAATATCGACATTTGGGAGTCGACCCGTTATCACGCAACGTGATCATTTGCGGTCCGCGCAACGAAGAGACCTACAAACTAATGATCGTGGAAGGACAAATCCTGGGAATGCAAAACCTGGAAGCACGAAGCCTGGGAACACAAAGACTGGAAGTCCTACCGTAAACGCCCTTCTGTGTCAATCAAGTACACGTCTAATCATCCGAAGGGGAAATGTCGTCGTGGGTCGAAGTCTGCTGCTCCAGACCTTCTACTCGAAGCTCGTTTCGGGATGCCGGCTTTCGTAGGTGGTGGTACCGCAGCTGGCACCTTCTGTGGAATCAAAGAGGCCAAAACAGCCGCCCGAAAGATTGTAGTGCGCATAAGTTTACCGCTGCGAAAAGGGTAAGTCGTTCGAATTCTGCCTTGTAGGGTCTTAAAGCCAATTTCTGTCTTTTTTTAGATGCTCGCCACAGGAAGCGGGACTTCATCGGCCTATACGCCTTTGTCAAAGTCCTTGGGCACTAGTCAGATCAAGAGACTCGGGAACGAGCTATCTGGCTTTAAACTCAAGGCTTCTGTCCCGGGAAACGACATTTGTGGTGGGCAAGCTGTTCTCCCTCCAAATCACTCATGTCATGCATGCAACCCATTGAAATCCAAAATATGGATCTGGTCCTCTATCAAAACGAAGTTTGCCAGGCCGTGGACGGGCTTGCAAGTTTAATCGAGAGCATGGCTGCGAAGAAGAATGCTTTGAAGCTGGAATGGATGTCCGACGCCATCAAGGTGGCGACGAGCGCAAACACGAATATGTGGGAAGTTCCAGAGGGTGTACATGGCGCTGTCAGTTCCCCATTTCTGTTCGTGGACTCATCTTGATTTGACGGTTCCCCAGAAAAAAGTAGTCACTGCAGCGACCCTCAAAGGTCAAATCTGCACCGTCGAAGGCGTCGAAAACGAAGCCGAAAAACTCCAGGCGTATCTGGGCGAAGCGCTAAAACGACGAGCGACAAAGTAAGTGTAGCAGGTCTGTTTAAAGCTGCGAAGGACGCCGTAGAGAAGAAAAAGATAACGACTATCATGGTATAATTGCACTACTGCATCAGAACTTTGAACATAGAATGCGACAAAAATATCCTAGAATACAGAATACAACCACCCTTTATTCAATAATTACAGCTCTGGTCGTCATTACCAGCTGGCGGTATGTTACTGTTGTTGGGCTTCTTGTCGTCTCGATTAGCGTCTCGTCGCGGGTATATTATTACAGTATGTAGACAATTTGGCAACGTATACATTCCAAGAATCTCTTGCGGGCCTTCGGACCGGCGAGATCGGCGTTCCTTTTTTGGTTGCCACTAACCTTCACCATCAGCGTCCCATTATTACGCCCTTTCTGAATCGCACGTGTCGTCCTATATCTACTTTTATCCGAAATGGACGCCACAGATGGACAGCAGCCTCACCCTCAGCTGGTCGTTTTGCAGGCCAAGCTGCAGGCGATCCACGATGCTATAGCGGACTTTCATCCGCCACCGCGGCGCCTACCTATCCTTGATTCATCGCTCAACATCCACCTGGAGCAGGCCAACTCCTCTGGTTCTCAGGTTGTAGCCAACGACGGACCCAAACAAAACGGCGGACGGGATAAGCGTGCCGAAAAGGAAAAGAACAAAGATTCCGCCGGTTTCCGCGACGAGTGGATTGTTCAAGGACACATTTCGGGTTTGAAAAAATTAAAGGATACTATCAAGATCGACTTGGATGCGCTAGATAGGGTGCGTTTCCCAATGTTTTGTCGTTTCTGAAAAACATTTCTGCTCTTTCTCTTGTCTTTTCGAAATATGGCTAACTCTTCTCTCACCGGCAGTAGTTTCTCCAATCTCCTACATCGTCAACCGTTCCTCCGCTATCAACCAACGCGCCGTACCTCATCGCTGTTTGGAATGAAGTTCTCGCTGCCCAACACAATGGGGGCGTCAGAGCTGTCTTCAAGAGCTTTTTGTTGGACGGTGACGAGCGCCTTGAAGAAGAAGAGGTACGTTTGTCAAAGTAGACCTGTCTCCAACTAATCCATCTTAGGACCAGGATCGCGATAGTGACGGTGACGCTGTTGCGGTTCACAATACCGGGAGAAGAGCGAAGGGCAAAAAGTCAAATGGCAAACCCAAAGGTAACAAGGATCAGGACAGGAAGAAGACAAAGATAGATGTGGTTGCAGAGGGAGGCACGAGTTGGATTCGAGTGAATACGTACGATAATTTCATTGATGCGATTTTATACTGATTTATTCATAGGATCAAGAATTCTCGTCTACTGTCAGAGTTCCGGGAAATCGATTCTTACCTCACAGAATCCGAATCAGAGGCTGAAGATGAACAGGGACACGAATATGGCAACCGTCCGAGCCTTGCGCAAAAGGTGTTTGACAACTCCATCCTGCGGATGGGACGTGCCCTTGTGCAGACGGCCAAAAATAATTCTCTACGAGTAGGGAAGGTATGTACTCCAAAACCACTTTTTTTTTTAAAAAAATAATAGTTTGATTTGACACATTCAAAGATTGACCAGAGAATCGTTCCTCGGATAACATTGCGTTTGACGCGCCTTGATCCTGAGGAGCCTGGCGTGGACGATCGAATCGCAGAGACCATTAGACTCTTGAAAGACATGGGATTGATTGTCGAGATCGGCGAGAGGGATCCGCCTTCAGCCTCTTCTGAAATAAATCCTTTATCGACCTCAGCATCGGCGCCATACTCATCGACTCCGCCGTCTTCTCTGAAACCCACACGTCGCATCAATCTTGACCTATCTGTCCTCATCGCATTAACAAGCGACTTGACCCATGCTCCACTTCCCGCTAGCGTCGCAGAAGCGAAAGAGCGATACGTACCGCCACCTGCAGAGCGAGATTGGAAAAAACTCTTAGGGCTCAGCGACGATAAGGATATGAAGCCCCCTCTTGAAGATGATGACGATGACGCGGACGGTGTTGATAAAGAGTTGAAGGAAAAGAGACTCAAGCAAAGGGAGGATGAAATGCTGCAGCACTCTCGAGCATTAACGACTCAGGTCTTGCAAGAGATGGGCAAGGGTATGATCAACGAGATTCGTGACCGCCTCCTATCTACTGGTTCTTCGCTGGACGAGGTCGAATTCTGGACGACAATAGAAGCTCGTGACCGCTGCCTACGCATCGTAAGCAAGATTGCTGGGGAACACGAGAAGAAGCGAGTGCGCGCGCTGTTCGACGGGGACGTCAAAGCGTATTGGGCTGGATCACGGTACTCCGATATTGATGGAAAAGGATTCATTCCCATTATGCCGCTTCACTACTACGACGATAGCATCAACATTGTGCATGTCGATGGGCAGGAGGACCGTGCACCGTTCTTCCATGCTTTGGAGCGGACGTGCGTTGATATTCTAGGAGAGGACGGAACGGGCGGAGCGGATCCCCATCCTATTTATGCGCAGGATCCGTCGCAGAGCACGATCAGCGGGCGCGCAGTGCCGACCAAGTATAATCCCCGGCTTACTGGACATACGGTTCGCACACTCCTATGGGGTGCGAAGCGCGGGTGGACGACGATTACGGCGAATAGGACTAGTGTGAGGGCGGTGGTTAAGGAAGTTGGGCGGGGCACCCTTGGCGGATTGGGCGGGAGCTTGGATACAGCGGGTGTGCGGCAGGCGGCAGACGCGGAGGAGCGGGCAGCGATATGGATTGTAGATCCCAGGAGTCTTGCGGAGGGGATGAGGAGCGATCTTATCGATACTGAGACCGTTTAGCCATGGTTGTGTTGTAGATGTTACTAGTATGGTGTTGTATACTATTGTAGATATAGACGAAGAACTGCTGTCATGTTGGTGTGCTGTTTGACAAAACTTGTGACTTCCAGACTGCGACGCTTTCCGATCACCTTTCTTCAATACCATCATGATTGCTTCGTTTCTCCCATGTCCCACTGCTTTCACCCGCCTTTCTCGTTATGCGGTTCCTGCCAGAACTCTCTCTACATATCGTACACATTCTGGAACACACAGCGCTAACAAAACAATCATATCTCAAGGACGACGCTATTCCTTCTCTGTCTCAGAACGCGACTTGCATATACCAGAGCTGAAGGAATCGTTTCCTTTCGCTTGGTTGCGCGATGCATGCCAATGCCCACAATGTATCCACCCCTCCACGCGCCAGAAGTTATTCCGAACGTCTGATATACCATCTGATGTGCGGCCTGTGGAAGTCAATGCGCTGACAGGCGATGCATTGAAGATAAAGTGGTCAACTGGACACGAGTCTGCATATGATTTGGCGTTTCTGCGCGGACATTCCTCGTTCGTATCGCGCGCTGAAGCAAACAAGGATCTGTCCCGGAAGGCATGGACGCGTTCAAGTATCAGTCAAACACCGAATCTCTCCATTGATTATGGTGATTTGACAACAAAGGAAGGGTTACGGAGAGCGATAGATCAGACATGTCTATACGGATTGTTGTTTGTGGTGAGGTGGCTCTATATTCACGTTGTTCTCCATTAACGGTGATTGAAGCGAAATGTACCTACTGAGGAGACCTCGGCGGCTACTTGTTCCTTACGGAAGCTCGCAGAGTACTTCAGCGAGATCCGCGTGACGTTTTATGGAGAGCTTTGGGACGTGAAGAATGTGCCCAACAGTCGCAATATCGCCTACACCAACCTTGATCTTGGTCTGCATATGGATTTATTGTTTGTGGTTCTATCCAGTGATCATTCCAGACAAATATTAACTCCGTTATCAGATACTTCCAGCACCCGCCACAGCTCCAGATCCTCCACTGCCTGCGCAATCGTGTTCTGGGCGGGTCGTCAATCTTTTCTGACGCGCTGCACGCGGCAGAAACGCTTCGTGACGAAGATCCCGGCGCATTCAAAACGCTCAGCTCAACGCAAGTGCCGTTCCATTATTTAAACGACGGGCACCACTTGTACCACACTCATCCCACCATCGAGGTCTCTTCCCACGGCGAAGTGAAGCAAATCAACTATTCTCCCCCTTTTCAGGCCCCGCTCCTTCTCGATACGCCACCCGAGTTTTACGGCGCTCTAAAGGAATTCACGGAGTTGGTGAATAATGAAGAACATGCGTACGAGTATACTTTGAAGGAAGGTGATGCGGTTATGTTTGACAATAGGCGAGTGTTGCACGCAAGAAGAGCTTTTCAGGATATACCGGGGCAGAAGGTGCCTGAAGGAGACGCGAACAGATGGTTGAAAGGTTGTTATATAGAAGCGGATGTTTTATGGGATAAGGGGAGGATGTTGAGAGGTGTATGAGGGCGCACTTCATGAATTCTATAGCAAGAGTGTACAACGATACTCAAGTTCAGTTTAGGTTAGATTTGAACACACCGCCCGTAAACTCGGTGGTTAGATTGGCATACCAGGGGCTAAATAATTCAGGTTCCGCGAAGGCAGATGCAGGCAGACGACATTGCCAAAAGTAATCGACGGCCGCCTTCATGCCACTGTTGTCAACTCCGCACTGCTTCGAACTTCTCAAGCTAACTCATGCGCTGTTTGTGGGAGATGGAGATGTCAACTAATTCTGGCAGGCGATTCAGAAATTGACTCGAGGTCGGACTTGCTTTTTAGACACCGCAACCGGTCGCTGATCAACCGAGTCGCCCAATGCTGTGCAACGGATCTTGTCAAGATGAACGATCGTCCGAGCCACATTCTTCGAGCGAGCATTTCTCGGCTCGCAGTACCGACCACCAATTTCCTATGTACTTTGAGAGTTCCCACATTGCTTGCTTTGTCCGACCACTTGTTTCCCAATGCTATTTGATAGTGTGGCGCGATTGTAGAAAGCCGATTGAAACGCCAATCGGTAGAACGGGTGATACTGTCTAGTATGAACGCTTCGGCCATCGGGCGACGAAACGGTATATAGAGGACCGGGAATCCATTCACAAGGGCCAACCTAGTATCTACCATGCCGTCCACAGACTCTCCATCGCCTGCGCGCCTACCCTACGAGCTCATCGAACTCATCATCCGCGAAGCCTGGCTCTCGCACGATCTCACTCTCCGCGAGCGCATGGACATGTACACATCCTTCTCCCTCGTCAGCCTTGATTTTGCCTGGGATTTTACACGCATCTTCACGTCGGACGTTCACATCTTCAATCACGCCCACTACGAATACTACATTCATCGCGCGTACCGCAATGACACCCACTTCCTCAGAATGATGGGGAAGCTCGGTCGCTGTCTGAACGCCCGCACGTCGTGCCGGAGCATCACCGCACACCGCCCTGAACATCCAGAACAGTCAGAAATTGACTTCGATAGGTTGGCGGTCTATGAACACGTTGCGAGCACCATCCAAGTCACATTCCCCGGAGTACACTCCTTTGGGATCGTGTATCACGACTGGACCGTCAACGACGGAAACCTCGCGTCGCTCTCCCTCCCCAAACAGGTGGAAGTACTGCAGGTGACGCAAGTCAGGAGCGCAAAATTAGCGTCGCATGGCAGGGAACATGACTTCAAATTGGGTACTCTTCCACGGCAGTGGAGATACTCCGTTGCGACGGCGGTCCTGCCCCATATTCTTCAATTGGAGGTTTTTGGAGGAAACACTGCCTTAGTGACTGCATTGACGAAGGCATGTCCGAATGTTAAGGCTGTCATACATAATCGCTATTGATTCTGGGACGCGTTCGAGTTGTATCCGCTTCCGTTTCCCGTACAATGTTTAGTCCTTTGTATTCGCTCCGAGTTTTATTTATGTGAACAGTCGCTGAGGACAGATATTTGGAACAAGTCACAGTCTAGGCCCCAAGCGCTTGTCGGTTGAAGGATATCTCGTTTGTGTTCAAGGTGTGCCTAAACAAGCTGCGTCAAACGTATGCTGACAATTCGTGCAAATACCCTACAGACCTTTCGGGGGGCGTCCAAATGTATTCAAAACTCGCATGGCACTGTCTAGGTTTCCTGCCTGGTCACCCCGCAAACCAGGTTCGTAAATGCTCTACCAGATGAATAGGCCGATTTTGAACACTTGAACGACCACACTGCGGACCAAAATCGACTGAAAAGTCGGCGGTCGACTGCCATTCCATTAGTAGGAAGGTGACTATGCTATGGTATGGTATGGAAATGATGATGACAGAAGGGAGGACGGTACTGTGCTGTTTGTCGATCGAGGGAACGTAAAACATGTGTTTGCATATCGATAGAAGCCGTGCGAGATTGCAGTTCCAGAGAGCACGAGAGAATTTGAAGTCCCGTGATATTATACCCGACCTTGACGCCATTTTAAATACGGTCGACTAGTACGAAGGATCAGATGTGATACAATACTAAATCAAGGACACGCACGGCTTATGGAGCCGTTTAGTTAGAGGCAATATAGAGTCAGCCTTTCCGGCGGAATCCACGAACGGTGAAACATCAGGCGCCAAAATGAAAAAGTTGATGGTCTTCTACGTGCCAGCATCGAAGTCAGAGTTGGAAGGTAAGGCAATGCATAGACGACCTACAGAGAATGTACCCTTTGCCAGAGCTGGTGTCGTTCTGAGACTGTACGGTGCTAAAGGCATGTATCAACTAAGAGATTGTCTTCGACAAGCACACTCACACATCCAGTACACGGTGAGTCCATTGCTTATAAAGTCGTCTCCATCTGCTCTGACACTGTGACCGGTGTCACCGAAGTCCGAATTGGCTACAGGCTCAACTACAGCATCGGGCGCGAGACCACAGGAAACGTTGAAGAACGTCGCTGAGGTGTTCATGTTTCCAGACTCGCGATTCGCATCGGGAAAGCTATAAAGGATTCCGTCGGCCAACGAAAGTCCGGGCGTAGTGGCCTGGTTTAATGAGCGTAGAAGAGAGACGACGTCACTTGGACGCTTTGCTGCTAGTTCCCTTCAATTGGATTAGCTTACCCTTAGCTTTGGCATCAATGGTCAAACTTACACCGTGAAGTAATTACTATAGACAGCAACGGTCAGAGATTGATGACAAGTACGTTGAAATATCACCTCAAATCTCTGTCAGCCAAGCCATAACTAGGCAGTCCATGCGTGGTAACCTGAGTAGGGTAGCGTTGAACGTCTCCAAGTTCAGAAGAGAGGGTGTGGAAATATGAAAGACAGCAATCCCGCCTAGATACAGCAATGCACTCGCGACCGGCCACCACGCCGATGGCAGCGAAAACTGTCGACTCAACGCGCGCGCTGCAGAGCCCAGTCCAGACCACGCTGACGCCGTGTCATGAAGCGCGGTTATGGTGACGTCCTTGTGCAGTATTGTTTTCGCACTGAGTGACTGGACTGACATGACCATGAGGGTAGAGAAGAGCTGCGAAAACGGAGATTAGAATTTGAGTGATGGGGAAAAGAATCGAACGAGAAAGACAACGTACAATACCAAACCCTTGCAACACAACAACGACGCCCGCTGAAGCCCGGCTCGTCGCCTCGCCCAGTGGCACCGTGATATTATGTTCAACGTGCTTCGACCATATTCCCAAGAGTACGATGTGGATGATCACGGTCAGAAGATGGAGGATCAACGTGACGAGTCGCGTCAAATTGTGGGTTGTCTGCGATGAAGACGTGAATCGCTTGAGCCGCCTCGAATTATCGTCGAGCGTGCTGATAGAACATTCACTGTCCTGCGCGGTATTTCGAGAGAGATGGGAGTAGGATTGTCCTCGAGACATGTTACTGATCATCGCCTATGACCAGAGCTTTAAGTAGCGCTCATTCTGCCAACGACCCTGCATCGTCGGGTTTCCTCTGAGCTGCTTCTAATGGGCGCTCTGGGACAGGCATCAGGATTCATTGAGAAGAGCTCCCGCATAAGGTGGCTGGATCTTGCTCACTTGCACCGCATACTTGAACGCCTACAAAGAGATTTCCTCCTAGCTCGTGTAGAGACGTTCAAAAGTCGAGATTGAAAACGTTTGCTTGACGCCTGCGTGTGGGATCTCGGAGAAAATCACTTGCAGGGTTGATGCATAATGATTGGCAGTCTACCTACAACAGCGCTAATCACATTGTCGCGTACCGGGCTCGGGCGGCATAGCGAGAGAGCTACCGCGCGTAGGAAAGAAGAGACTAGATTTGTCGTTGATGGAAGTCAAAAAAGAGAAAACAGTATGCTTCCCGATTTGGACATCGCGTTTTGCGCCTGAGTCCATCAGCGATATGTTTCCTACGTCTCCACAATATACGCGGGATGAAGCAGTTGCACGCCAGTAATATCAGTCTAGAGACAAACGCATCCATCTTTGTAAGAACAAACGAAATGCATTTGAATGTAGTGATACAGTTGGGCCATCCAAAATGAATACAATGACATGTACCTTATAGTTTCGCAGCCTTGCTCTTGCCCTTCTTGATGTAAGCAATCCCACCTCCCAACGAGACTTTTCCGCTTCCCAAGCTCTTTGTCTCAAAGCACACCTCCACCGTCCCATCGTTCCTTGTCCCCACTTCCCAAACACGCGTCTCCAGACCGTCGCCAGGCTTGACTGGGCTTGTAAATCGCACACCAAAGAATTTGAGCGCGTCCGGGTCATTACCTCCCACCTCCTTGATCAGCCCACGAGCTGCGAACCCAAACGTCGACAGCCCATGCAAAATAACGCCTCCAAAGCCAGCTGATTTGCCGATAGTCGGATCTACACGACCTCAGTCAGTCATTTGAGATGCAGCAGCGCTAAAGACAGTCGGACCAATGTGTAACGGATTGTAGTCGCCACTTAAGCGAAATACGATCGCCTGTTCAGGACTCGTCTGGTCCTTGATAATCCAGTCCGGCTCGCGTTCGGGGACTTTCTTCGCCTGAGGGGGGCCAGCGATGAATTTGCTAGAAGGTTGTCCTGTTGCTTTCGCGCCGAGATTGAATGTGGATGAGTAAAGTTTTGCGTAAGGGACTCCCTGCGGATCCACGAGAGTGTTTTCGAGCATCAAGACTATGCCAGACTCTGAAAGACGATGATCAGCCAGACGAAGGGCAGACGTGCCAATAGCTCACTGTTCTCCGATACACCCGTGTAACGCGATTTCCATTTCCAACCTGGCCCGCTGACGAGCGGAAGCTTTTTGAGGACCTCAATTGACTGGCTGCCATGTAACTGTGAAACCGTCAATTAGCATGCAATGTCAGGACATGGATTACGCCCTTCGGCAATGGAGACCCATTAAGTAACCCACGTCAAAAGGCGACTCCGAAGAACATGCTTACCATACGATTCGGATCCAGTTTGGGCATACCCGGAACACCTCCAATACTGGTTGCACGGTCTTTGAAGAGGTTAACGTCTTGACCATCTTGCTTGAGCGAGAGTACGACGGGATATGTGGGAAGCGCAGAGAAGTTGGCGTCTAGGTTCAAAAGTGAGTTGCCTAGGAAGGTGTCAAGAATATACGGGATTACCAAGCTCTATACAATAGTAAACTGTGAGCAAACTGGAGATAAATGAGGCCTCTCGACGCACCGTATACAAATGGGAAGTCATCAGCTTTAGCGCCAACGCCGACAGCGTATGTAAGAAGGTCGCGTTTATTCCATGACACCTGCAAGACGGCAATACGTTAATGACGTGGCCGAACTGGGGAGCAAACAAGCCGTCAAGGCCAAGGCGGATAGCAATAATGCGTCGCGTCAACATTAGAGAAAGCAGACGTACATCCTTGTCTGGCGTAGCGTATCCAACGGCCTTGCTTAAGTCGGTCGACATTGCTAGAAAGGTAGTCGTATGAAAGCAAGAAAGTGTTGTATGAGATGATGGTGGTCGAATGTCAAGTCGGACTTGTCTCATCGGTCATGCAAACCGGCTATTCTATCACAAGCCAGTTTACCGGCGCGTACATTCGGCTACCCCGCAATCTATATATAACCGAGCGACGCGCACTGCGCTATGTATGGGACATTGTGCATGCAATATGATAGCACCCTGCGCGATGAATCATTCCACAAAACATGCGAAGAACTTCCTTCCATAATCTGGTTATACAAAGATTACAATTACACTTGTGTGTTATCCTGATCACCAACAGTAAAGACAGGATCCTCAACGCTCTCTACTATTTGAGTAGGCTCGACCATGTTTTCAATAACGAAAACACCATCTACAAGCCAAGTCAGGTCACGATACTGCGTCCGCTGCACCCACAAACTTACTAGGCATATCATTCGAATCCGCACGCCAATGTGCCTCCTCCAAATCCTTCGCCACCCCCGTCTTCACATGCCTCTTCACCAAACGTCTCTTCGCTTCCGACACGTCCACCCGGATATACCACTTCTCATCCAACAGTCGCGCCGCGTCGCCCCAGTGTCCCACGCTCAAGCATGTGTACAGCCCTTCAATGAGAACTATGCGATGATGCCGATGGATAGAGACACCATGTGGCGTCGGGTCTTTCACGGCATGATCAAATGATGGCGCCGTGATCACCACGTCCTCTCCGTCCTGGCCTATAGGAAGACGGAGCGTCTGTATAAACGCGAGATAAGAAGGCCCGTCGAACGTCCAGTGACTCCCTCTTTTATCATGAGCCAGCTTGGGGTCGGGAAAGGCATCAAGTTGAGCGCGCGTGAGATGCCAGCCATCCAGTCCGACTAGGACTGCTCTGTCTGGGTCAGATTTGAGGATGCCATTTACGTGCTCTTCGACGAGTTCTGCAAAGGTCGACTTTCCAGAGGCAGGTATGCCACATATGCCGACGAGGAGACGCTTGGTTGCGGGGATCCTATACTTGTGAAAGGTGGGTCAACAAGATACATAGAAAGGCCTGAGGAAGAATTCACTTTGAGAGCTTGGAGACTAGGAGTTCTGACAGGCGCCTGGCGTCTTTATCCATGTCCCAGAATGACAGATTTATTAACGCGTCAGTGGAAGGTCTGGACCAGTTTCGATGAAGCAGAGCGAGAACAGGAAGATGGTGGTTGGCAGTCGATCAGGCGATCCCTTATCGTCCCTGATCGGGAAAGGTCATCTTGCCTCATCTCTCATGTGAGCGTCAACCTCAAAGGTCTTCACCTCAACCACGCTCACTGGCATAAAGAATCATAACGGAGTCATGTCCCCCGCTTGAAATTCTCTGAAGATCGCAATCTCACAATCACTATTGATGAACAATCACTGCAGATTGAAGCCACTGTTCAACAAGACAACCTTTCATGCTTCGTTCTATTTCAGGTACCTATCCACAATCGTCGCTCAAAGGCCGTCCAGCTGCGCGCCATGTCTTTCCCATGAGGCACTCTAGATCTCACCTCGATGTCTGGCCGTACTGAGCTCGCCATACGAGCCCTCGCGCCCCACCTCTTCGCGGGTTCTGCGCATCAGCAGGCCAATTTGCGCCGCAAACAGCTCGCTATAGTCATGCCAGACCACAACACGTCTAGGTGCGCCGTTCATTTTTTGGTTTTACGCTGACTTGAAGGCATTGACGAGGGTCTGTAGCACTCTACGTACCCAGGCTGGTCAGTCTCCTGATAAATTATCGACATCATGAACCGTTGTTCATCGACCTCGCAGGACGCTCTCTTCCGCGATATCGAACGCAACATTCCCGAGCGCGAAGTCCGCTCGCCGGATCCTGCTACGTTCAAAAACTATGTCCACCCATGGAGAAAGACGTCTACGCAGTGTGGATGGCCAAATTCGAGGCGCTCGCCATGAAATTTGACGAGGCGAACGAAAAGCTAGCCGCTCTCCCGCCGGAGGCTCAAGCAAAGGCTAAGCCAGCCCTATACGCACAGCTCGAAGAAGTGTTGAATGACCTTAACGATCTGGGGGAGTTCTTGAAGAGTCTGCCGTGCTGCGACGATTGAGTCAGAGAACAATCACAATTGGGATACATTGTATTTAGAGGACTCGGATGGGACTTGCTTGTACAACGCCTCTTGCATGTCATTCTTTGACTTATGACACGAAACTAGTATATAACACGAGATGGTTGATATAGAGGTTCCTTGTCTCTACTAGTCAGTAGTGTGGGTTCGAGGTAGTATTGAAGCGTTTCTATTTCATCCTTCCTCGAGCGAATCCTGCTTTTCACCACCATTTTCCCTGGCAATATTCGGCATGCACTATAGGACCTTCCTCACAAGCGGAAAACGAGCAAGAGTTACAACATCGCCCGCCTCATCGCCAATGCCCGCCGTTCGAATTGCTGGATGTGGTACAGTCACCAGCTCAGGATGATACTGTCGTGAGTCGGCTTCTCCTTTGGGCCCGAACGTAAATCAGGGCAGTCTATCCGGTTGTTTTACTCTTCACGAATTCGATAATTCCCAATGGTATGCGCGTTCAATGCTTGGTTGCATTCTATCCACCGTAGAAGAAGAACACGGGGGCTGTAGAGTAAAGCACTGGCTGGCAGCTGCATCGCGGTTTGGAGACTGGCGCCCAATGCAGAGTGTGGAAGGCGGTACCCCCGCGTCTTCCTTCAATATAGACTGACTTCAAACTATCGACAACATTTCCATAAATCTCCTACCCAACTTGTGCTCCCTTGCTCTACTAGTAATACCTAATCATGGGCATGTATATCAAACAAGAAAGTCTGTATCTTGTGCAACGGCATTTTGCCAGATTTCACGACACTAGACTTCACTTTCTTGGCAGGTGGCAAGTTTTGAGATTCGGAATCTCGTGGGTGCCGACTCCCGCCAGCTCCAGATGGTCCAAAGTCTATCCTTGGCATGGCCTCGTACAGGAACTTCACTTCCTTCGCACTAAGTCCCATGAGTCCCTTTGGATTAAACTTGGGACGAACTACCTCGGGTGGCCAACCGACGAGCTCGAGGGCGTGCTCCTTCAATATCCGCGGGAGGGTCGACCACGGAAGTTGAGGTTTATTCCGGTTGGTGTATAGAACGGGTATCTTATGGCGAGCTGAAATTGAATGAAATCAGATGGCAGAACGCCTTTGTAGGCATCTTACATACCGAGGAGCATCATAAAATGATCTTTCAGTTCAGTGAGCATGCAGTCTTTCGAAAGTCTACGGCCGATGTGAGTGTCCACCCGAGCGCTATCCGCCGGCGGATTGGCCTGCAATTCTTGTTCGTCTAGACTTGTGGTTAAGCCCTCGGACAGGCACCCTTCACAAGAGTCATCGAAAATTTGTGACGTCCAATTGTCGAGTGGTATAGAAGAAGAATGCGGGAACACAATGAAATATGCAGCCGCATACAAACGGCGCTCATTCATAGAGAACTGTTTCCAATCGTGCATGGCACAGGTATGACCAGAAGATGCCTCTGTTTGGGCACAAAATGACTCTGCACACGATAACAGATGACTAGGGAGTGTTGATTCATCGAAGGGCAGTTTAAGGGTACCGGAGAATATTGAAAGGAAGTTGGAGTACAGAGAAACGCTCAGCGGCTTCCCCGGGGAGAAAGTGCACACAAGGATCCAAATGTAGGTTACCCATACAGCGACGCCCATAGCTTCGGGCCGTTCTGGGCTGACCAAAGAATTTGCGAGAAAACGGTTGCCCCACATCTCGTAGAAATTCCATTCCAACTCCTGCCACTCCTTCAGAGTAAGAGATGTGGCGGAATCGCGCCAACGGGGATGGAGCATGTTCACCCAAGAGTCATACAAAATCTCGGGTGTGCGAGCCTCGACAGCGTCTGCTTTGAGTCCCATGCGTAGCCTGAGGTCGGCAATGAAAGGGATGTCAGGCTTCGTTCTGGTGGCAGAAACAAAGATTGTAGCACTGAAATCGTCCCATCCATAAATGGGATGACCGGAGAAGTACAGCAAGTCCAGGCAGCGCAGACATCTCGAGTCTAGGTGTTCCGAAAAATGAACCATCCTCCAATCCATCCACGTTTTTTCTGGGTAGAGGAATGTCTGCAAGGCAGTCCAATTACGCGCAGATTGGAAATGACCGATATGTCCGTCACGTTGGAGTTGAAGGCGTTTATAGCAGAAAAATGTTCCCATTGCCTCCAATCCGAAAACCCCAGCTCGGCGCGCGCGTCCTGCACAACACGCGATGTTATAATGGACCAGGAAACAACACAAAGCCTCATCCTGAATGAGGCTTCACCGAGACGCCGAAGATTGTCTGTACGGTTTCGAAGACAAGGGATGTCCCAGTTCTCGCGCCGGAGAGACCAGGACATGAGTCTGGGGAGTAGGAGGAATCTGCGCATAAATCCATCCCCCAATTCTAGTTCAGAACAGCGGGACTCATCACCGTCACTCCACCATCCATGCCTAGGAGAAGTTCGGTAAAGACACGGAATATGAGATTGTCGGTGACATGGGAAGAGAAACAGCACTCCACAACATGGAGAATGAATCGCAAGCGGGCTGGAAAGCGCCCAGCCTTGAGTTGGGGAACAATCTGACTGTCATCAGATGCTAGAGAGACAGAGCCCGTGCGGGAATCGTTCATCAACAGCGGCGAAAGAGAATAGTATAAAAAAGGATGGTACGTTGATCTGAGGACATATGCCTCAGTTGCGCCAGTGTTACTTAAATACGTGGAAGAGACAGCTGCTACTATTCTGAGCAATTAAACGGAGAAGTCTTTTGCACAGCTTACCATATAATTGGGCCATATTGGGTGCGCCTCCCAACCCAATTGCATGCCCCGTAGTTTCTCCGAGCATTGTCCACCGGCGGCGTTGGTAGCCACTGATACGACTTTGACAACACATAGATGCATAGCCGGCGACATCGTGGTGGTAAGCTTCAAGCTGATCCAAGTGGCACAATTTGTGTGTGGGTGTTTATTCCCTCATATTGCTTGAAGATCCAATTCTAATGGTCGCACATTCCTCTCTGACTGTCCGTCAAGTAATGTCTGATTTAATCCTTGTGAACCTGCCCCGCACGCCGTGTCGCCGCTGTCATGAGAATCAACACGCAAGTGAGGGTCACACGATCAATACTTGAGCGAACTAGGTTTTCCATAATACGGCGTGGTGGCCAACTATACAAATGCTGAGTATAACAATTCCAAAAATTATAGCAGAAGTTACGGGTATCTGTACACATTACGAATTCCAAGATGATAGTTCCTCCTCTACTGATTCAACGAGACATCCGCGGCTGCGGTCTGGACCTTCTTCTTTGCCCTCAGTCTTTCGAGCTCACCACGAATCTTGGCATCTTTCGGGCCAGATTGCGTGTCAAGAAGAAAAGGTGGAATGATGATCTTGCGACGCGGCAGATGCGGTGTAGAGGTGGCGTCAATCAGAGACGACGACGCGGGTGGACTCGACACGATGGAAGGAGATCCGCAAACGCTGAAATCTGGGGCGATGAAATCGCTTGTCATTGGAGATGTAGGCTGAGACGCCGTTGGGGATCTGGGGAATACGAATGAACTAGGCGAAGAGAGAGAGGGAGATAGCGCTGGGCTTTCGGTAGAAACGGATAGGGAGCGTGTAGGTGAAGGAGACCGATCCGCGGTCGGCTCTGCCACTATGATTGCCTCCTCGACCGGCTCCTGTTCGACCTTGTCATCCTCGCTGGAGGGAATCACGAGAGCTGGTCGCTTCCCTTTATTCCTGCGCATACTCATGCTCAAACCCTTCATACCCGTCGTAATCGACTGTCGAGGACGGTGCACCTTTGCCTTGATCCTGATCGTGGCAGGCTTGGCCGAGATTGATACTGATTTGGCGACAGAGGGTTTGAGAGGCGACGCTTTGGGTTCAAGAGGCGAGTCCTTGGCTTTGGGTTGCGGCAATGGAGCAGACAGCCTGGTCGTGCGCGGAATTCTGCGGCCATTCTCCTTTCCCTTTCCTTCCCGAACAGCAGTCACTCTGAATGGTGGCTTGCTCTCGGATTCCGAGGGCGGTGGGTGGTATTTCTCCACCAGGACCAGCGAGCGCAGCCTGGGTTCTGAGGCCTTGGGCTTGGAAGCTGACGTGACTCCTGGGATCTTAGGACGCGCCTTGGGCGAGCTGAATATGGTAGTGCGGGGGCGCGGTGGTAGGCGATATAAGGCGGGCGAGCGCGGGATACGGCTAGGTGGGGATTGAGCATTACTGGTTGTGCTCGAGCGCGGGTTTGGCATAAGCAACGTCATGGTTCATTCTGTGAAAATTGATGAGTAAATAGGATTCTGTAGAATGCACGACCGTACAATGGATGGATAGAGTGAAGACTAGAGAGGGTAGTGACAGAGAAGGAAAGAGCGAGATTTAGACGTACCACAGCGAACCCCTTTCTGTCATTGCACAAGACGGCGTATTCCTGTCAGATAATCTGGCATTCAACTGACATGGAAGCCTTTGGCAGCGCCGTATTCAAAGACAAGGTGGATTAATTGCAAAGGGAAATTGGTAAGTACTAAGTGGTTAAATTGTAGGAGTTGCATAACTTGAATAGAGGCGGTACGAAGAAAGGACCAATACGCGTATCCTGCGCGATGATATGGCTGGTTTACCGCGTCCTGGTCGTGTAAGGAGTCTTGTATCCAGTCCAGGACCAAATGCCGTTGCACACTGACAGTGAAGCCATCCTCAAGCTTCGGTCCGAAGGTCCGCACCTATACTATCACCTTCGCATGGATTGAGATGCTGTTTCTCTGCCTTTCATGGGCCATCGCGCGCCGTAGCGGGAATGGTATCTGGAGGATTATCGCGGCTGATACTGATTTTCACTTGGTGCGTACACAATCGTTATTGATTTCCTCATAAATCATCTCTAGCCAAGCAATACATCATGATCTAGTTTATCTGAATATCGAGATGCAATAAGCTTTATCATTCTCTGCCTGCTGTAGAATTCCAATGAGCCAGCCGAACTCGAAACACTTAACGACGACGGTTGAGTCCTTGGTCGAGAACCTCTTCTCTTCTTTCCTTCTCGTTCAACGTGATATGCAGTTGGGGAGATTACCGCGGAAAAAAAGGACGATGCCGTCACCCGCGTTCAGTCGCGGATAGCATTCATAAAAGCACATTCGGGATCTTTTGTGAAAAAACATAAATACGGCTACCTATCAGTTCGCTACACGGTATGAAAACACTATCTCGCCCACCTGAAAGCCCTTTGGACTCATGCGCCTGTACAGAAACGAAATATTTATATATTCAGGAGCAGTAGGCCCGCGTCCTGAGCATCCAAATACGCGATGGAGAATCTGTGAGCAAGATCCAATACCGCAGTTCAGTTCCAAGTTGGCTTGTCCAGTCACAATGCGGAGGATACCTGGGTTTCCTTCGTACCTCCATGATCCAGTATAGCTTTACCGCTGCCGTTCAGAAGCTCTCCGTCAATGTATCTATTTGCGCAGCGATTCCAGAACCCATGGAGGAGGCTCACAAGACCATACACCTGGCTCAAGATAGAGCGATGTTTGTATTCTGACGTATGCCTTTGCTATACCGCCGTGAGTTTACAGATATTGGCCAGCTCATGTTCTCTTGTACGTGTTGATCATTTTTCAATGTTCACTCTAACACACGTGCAAAGGATACTATCTCGCGTCTTTTGCGTGCTACGTCCGTCGACTCTGTCTTTGTACTCTAGAACTCGGAGAGTGGGCTTTCGGATCAACTGCCAATTGCGACTCGGAGCGTGGGGGTGCGGCGCGCCCGCTGTTCGCATGATATATACAGCAGATTTTGGCGCGTCTTCAGCTTTCCCTGAGCTCGGCCTCATCGTCATACGACTCAACCACCACCATCACCGGCGATCGGGTACATTTCTATCGTCATCGTTTCTATCATTCCTCATCTCACCTTGCTGCTTCCTGCTCTCAACACAGTGACACCTTGACACTGACAAATTCTCATCCCAGCAGTTGTTATACGCATATCAAGGCCCACTATTACTCACCTTGCGGTATTTGTTGGTTCCTCTCTTGGCGAGATTGGTACGCACCATCACCTGCCACTATCCCCGCTTCGAATCTCACGACACGTTGGCAGCAATCGTATCGCCATCGGTTATTTACCCAACATCCTTCCACAAGTTAAACAAAAATGACCCCCATTACCTCTCTCCCACCCGAACTACTATCAAGCATCTTTCTCTTCACTCTCTCACAGTCTCCTCTCTATGAGCTACACTCCCGCAGCTCTCGTACATCGTCCAGCCTCTCCCACGTCTCCCGCTATTTCCGTGCCGTCGCGCACTCCCTTCCCGCTTTATGGGACAACATCCTCATAAATCCCGGTCTGCTCAGCCCCCTCAAGGATCCGGCCGCATTACTCCAACACGTGCTCGACCTAAGCAGCGCCCATGGCCGGCGGGGCATCACATTCTCCTGGCGCGTATCCATCATCAAAACCAACCCGCTGCACATGAGTGTGCTCCGGTCGCTCTTCATGCTGCTTCTCGCCCATTCGCACTTGTGGCGCTCCGCAGAGCTTGAGATCCCCGTTGACATTGCGCCGCTGCTAGCGCGCGTTCGTGGCCGGGTGGACAAGCTGGAAGAACTTAATCTTGCGTGTTATTCGAATTCTGTGGGCGTAGTGACGGGATTTGAAGGTGCGAGGGCGTTGAGGAAACTAGGATTGGTGGGCAGTGGGTTTCAGGTGGCGTTTCCCAAGGAGAGCTTGAGGTGGATAGTGGATCGGCGACAGGGCTTGGGTGCGGCGGATTTGGAGGTCGAGGATATGCCGCAGCTTGAGCGATTGGAAAGCGTTGAATGGTCGACGCGCATTGGTGAAGAGATCAGGCTGGAGAGATTGAGGAGCATGATTGTGTCCGACGCAGCGTTCAGCGGCACACTCGTCGTCCCGTCGCTCACGGAGTTGACATTACGCCCCAATCGACATGGGGACTCGGATTTGCAAGGAGTCCTAAGGGCTGTTGGAGCATCTTCGTGCGCTCTGCGTACCTTTTCCGCTACACCAGACGCATTTCTTCTCCCTATCCTCGACCTTTCGCCGTCCCTCGAGGAACTGAATCTTTCATTCTCCGCTTGGCGGAATGAGCACGCCAGTGTTGTGCGGCACCTCTTTACGCGTATGGCGCAGGAGCCTGGGTTCCTTCCGCACCTTGAACGTTTAGCGATAAACCGGTGCGAGCGTCCGATGATTGGCGGCGAGGAGGCGGAGTGTTTTATGAGTCCTGGGTTTATGGACATGTTATCTAGCAGAACGGAAGCTGGGAGTACGTTGAAGAGCGTGACGGTCGATGTATGGGGTATGGTGAGTCGGGAGTGTTTGGGTGAGGAAAAGCTGAAGCGCTTGAAATCCTTTCGCGATGGCGGGCTGGATTTATGTTTACGGGAAAATGACTTTGGCGAGAGCAAACGATTTGTTTAATAGAATTCTGTCTCTGAACAACGGGCACTTGCTTTCTTCCACATGATCTGTAGTGTTGATCTCAACATTGAGACATCTCTGATAGTATATCGGTTAGTACACGCGCCTGTCAATTGCAGAAGACGCGCGAAAGCTGGGTTCGACTCCCAGTCAGAGAGCTATCACTGTACTGTTCTTTTTTGAAACATTGAACAAACTCAAAGGCAATCAACAGGGAGGCTCAGGTTTTGAAACGGTTAGTAACGGTTTCGATACCGGCACGTGCTTCAGACACGTGACGTGGCGCAGCGCCCCTCCGCCCTCATCCCGCCTTAGTCCCGCCACCCCGAGGCTCTCTGAGCGGTGGTGCCCCTGCACGTGCGATAGTCACGTGTCGGTATCAAAACCTACCTGCTAGCCTTCAACGGTTTCAATACTGTATCAATACCGTTACTTACCGCAGTAAACTCAAGGTGTATCAAAACCTAGGGTTTACTTCGCCACCCTAGCAATCACAGATTCAAAGACATACTGAACTGGGCAGCACAGGCTGAGAGTAAGTATTCGATGTACGGTGACAGAATCCACATCAGCAATACTTTCCGCCTGTATGACTGCCAGCACGCTGTACTGACGGGCCAGTAGTGAGACCTCTGTCTTGGTTGTATTGGGTTTCCTACCAGAACCTAAATACGTTAAGTACTTACGTGTCCGGAATGTTTGTGAATCTGACATGTATCGCAGCATTTTCATTACGACTTGCAACTGCGCATATTTCCCCGAGTAAAGACCTTCAGCCCCAGACGTCATCCAGACTGTCCTCGCCCTGCAAATTACCCTTGATGACTTCAGACAGCAGCGGTGTATATGTATTCATCGTCTGCATATGCTTCACCTTCTTACTCAAGAACGCTTCTGGATCTCCCTTCGTTCCCACTAGCGCCACAATGATGTCCAAATACATCTCACCGCTCTGCAGCTCGCCTTTGAATCCCATATCTCCTACAACATCCTTCAAGAGATCCCTCAGGCCCTTTGAACTGTACGCCGAAGCCGAAATGCCACACTCGTTGTCGAACGAGGACACCTGCCCTTCTGCGCTTCGTTGCCCACTCGGCTGTGGTACCGTACTTGAACGAGACGGCGGTCTTCTCGCCGTCCACTGACACGCCCACCGATCCTGCATTCCAAGATTCACAATGGACTTCGAGGAGGTGCTCCTCCTGCTTGTTGCCAGTGATGCAAAACAACGCGCGCGAGCCGTCGTACCTGAACCCGGAATCGCAGATGATTTGGTCACCGAAAAGTGTCCTGTCGAGGTTGGTGTTGGTAGTGGCTTCACGGACGGAGATGGATGCGGCAAAGGGCTGCAGGAAAGTGGGTAGGCTTTTGCGGAGGAATGTGGTTTCAGCGCGGGCGAGGCTTTGTTGTACTTCTTCGGGCGAGAGAGATGAGAGAAGATCTAGAATGTGGGCTGTCTCAGGCGTTATATCTTGGAGCTGTGTCATGGTGGTAGTGAGCGCTCAAGCCTCAAGGTCGCTCAGCAGTGGCCCTCGGACGCGTATTGCCGTGTCACGTGCGTCTGACTCGAATTTCTTTGAGTCAACTCTTTTTAGGCTTCTCCTGCACTTCCAACCGGCATAGACATAATCTCGTCAAGACAACCTCTAAAGGTTGGCTGTGTTGTGTTTGGCATTGAACGCGTTTTTTGTATATGCTGATACTACAGCTGCTGATGATTTGTGTGCTCCTCTCTCGTTTCGCCCATATAAAGTCATTCATGCTATACAGGAATCAACGTCGATACCTCCGGGAACGTTCAGGATCTGAGGGTGATGGTATCCATGTACGTACAGCTCAGTCATGCGGATTGGAGTAGGCGCATGATAGGTTCGAAATAAATAGCAAAGGAACGCTCATTGGGAAGATCATGCTTGGCGCCGAATCGGCGAACATGGCGTTCGCGGGTCCGGGGCGCTCCGTCATCCTGGCGGAAACCAAGGCTTCCTCACTGAAATTGCGACGAAGGGTATATCACTGTCGCCACACTAAATAACGGTAATCTACGAAGCCGTTGCCGAACATGCTATGTTGTATGTCCCACTCTATCATATATTCTATGTCCTACTGACATACACGAGCGTTCTCTATTTTTGGTCCTTCGGCGAGTACACGAACACTGAAACCCGTCCGATATAGTAGCCACGTCGTTCTTCTGGCGCTCAACGCATTGTTCCTTGATGTACCTGGCGACGAGCGCGAGATGTACGAAGGCCATCGGATCCTGACTATGCATCGCTCACAAAGCCTTGACGGTGCAGGAAGGATCAATGTCTCCTTCCACCAACGCTAGTAGAGATCTCGGCAGGAGCGACTGGAACTCGAGAGGACGATCATTGTGCCTGCGGCCTGTTGAGTACCGAGGCTCTTGCAAAAGCCAGATGTGTATAACGGTTGTCATTCTTCGCCACATCCGAGGCGCCTAGCACTGACCTAAGTCTTACGCAGCTCTTCATCGATATCGACTCGGAATTGGTGTTATGGACTGACTCAACCGTTCAGTTAGTATTTCTACTCCATTTGTCAATAATTATTCGGGCTTGTATTGATGAAACAGCTGCTGCTGTTCATTTAAATACATCTACGACACTGTCTGTAAGTATTTCCCCCACATTGGTCAATATCCCCGAGCACTGTTCAACAATGTCTGACGAGCTAGTCTTTCGACTCCCTGAACTACTGAGGAACTGGCCCTGGCCTCGTCGCATCAATCCTTTCTATGAGGAGTGCAAAAAGGAGTCCATGGAATGGTGTGAGGGCTTCAAGGCCTTCAGCCCCAACGCACAGAAGGCATTCAACCGTTGCGACTTCGGTAGGTTGACTGCTTCTTAAGGCCTAAGGAACAGTACGCTTACTTGAACAAGGCTTGCTAGCTTCACTGACGTGCCCTTTCTTAAACAGAGGTGCGCGCACAGACTAACAAGACTACACAATGTCTTTCAGATAGGCTAACATTCACTCCCATTCTAGATGGATGTCGTGTTAATTGCGATTTGATGAATCTGTTCTTCCTCATCGACGAGCATTCTGATGTTGCAGACAAGGAGACTGCGCGGTTCCAGATGGAGTGCGTCATGGACGCTCTGCGCAACCCTCACAAGCCTCGTCCCGAAGGGGAATGGATTGGCGGCGAGGTAGCTCGTTCGTATGTGTTGTCCAACGTGCTCTCTAAATCTTCGTATTCAACGCATGCCTCCGGCATAGGTTCTGGTTGAATGCCATTCGCACCGCTACACCCGCAGCACAGAAGCGCTTCGTTGACATGTTCCAGTCGTACACCGATGCTGTCGTGCAGCAAGCGGCGGACCGGGACGTGCACCGTATTCGAGACATCGAGGGCTACTTTGAAATACGCAGGGAGACCATTGGAGTAAAGCCCTCGTTCATCATGGCCGGATTGCACCTTAGTCTCCCGGATATGGTCATGGATGACCCAGTCATCAAGGAACTCACAATACTAGCCATCGACATGGTATACATCGCAAATGATATTTATTCCTACAATGTCGAGTGCGCGTCCCTCCTTGTGTATTTCATGAACACCACATGTTGATTATGGCACAGACAATCTCGCGGCGATGACGGACACAATCTCGTTACGATTGTTATGCACCAGCTGCGTCTTGATATCCACGGTGCTCTGCAGTGGATCTCCGACTTCTATGATGACCTAGTCGCCAAGTTTTTGAGGGCCTGGAATAATATTCCTGTATATGGCGGTCCTATGGACTTCGAAGTAAGGACATACACTGAAGGTGTAGCAAACTGGGTTCGCGGGCACGACCAGTGGAGCTTTGAAGTACAGTCATTGCCATACTGTCACTTCGATCGAACTAATAACTGTCTTAGTGCGAGCGTTACTTTGGTAAGGAGGGTAGGATTATTCAAAAAACCCGCAAAGTCGTTCGTCTCCCAAAGCGACCGCATGTCGGGCTTTGAATGGTGTGTCCCGTACTAGAAATGACCTACTGTATGGCATAGAATCCTCCATGTAAACAGAGTACTAAATCGACTCGTGTGCTTACTCAAAGGAGCGTGGCATCGAATATTGTGTTCGATAATTTCGTGGACATGCATGCATTGATGCTGGGCATCGCCGCCGTGATTGTTCGCACTTCGCATTTACTCGAGTGCGATTACTGTGACACTGGGATTGTCTTCTTCGTATTTCTACAGTATCAGTACTTCAGTAGAACTTGGTTAGAAGCTAAAGGACCTGCGCCACTCACCTACGTCAAGCGCCGCACCTCGTGACATACTACTCTTGGATGCGTACTTTGACCACTTTTTTTGGATTGAACTTTGTTCCGTTCTTTACTCTCTCTCAGCTGCTTATTGGAACTCACTTTGACGCGTATGACAGGTATGGAACAGCTAAATTATAATTCCACGGAAGATACTATTCACAGCCCAACATGCGGTCGCTTTGTGAGCGACCATGCCGTCCCATAGCGTTCATCTTACTGACGTCATAACCGTTAAACGATGTCTGCGCATTAGGACTGAAGGCTACAAAGGCCTCACACCATTCCTGCGACTCTTTCTTGCACACTTCATAGAAAGGGTTGATGCGACGAGGCCAGGGCCAATTCCTGAGTGTGTCGGGAAGATGAAAGACTAGCTCGGTAGACATTGTATCACGTTGTGAGAGGTAGGTGGGAAGAAGAATTATAGAGTCAAACTCTGTCGCCATCCAATATAAATCTCCCTTCCAGGACCCTCGGGCCCTCGGGAAGCAGATCCAAAGACGGGAAGCGTCTGGTCATCGAGGTGTACACCATATATATGGTTGGAGGATGACTATATATCTCCAGCGCCACAGCGGCCATTACGAGCTATGGGGTGTCTCATATGCCACAGATCAGGAAGCGAGGGTAATACCCACCATGCTCTCGCGGCTTGTGCAAGGATCGCATCTTGGTCGCTCAACAGGCCGCCGCACTTATCTCTAGTAGCTACCTGAAGATCAGTAGTGCCAAATGCCACGATCTTTAGAAGATCTAGCATTGTGAATGCGGAGTAGATCTGAGACGCCCTCTAGAGTGGGGATGGCTTTGCGAAATGGGGAGGAGAGTGTGATTGAGCGGAAGGAATCCTTGTGAATGTTCTGGTGAGCATGGCGCGTAAGGACCGGCAGGCAGACGTATGGTACGTTTTGGTCGGCGCTCCCTCAGCAAGGTCTCCCAAAACTATCAGGTGCGCCTTGACGAACATAATGTATCCGTGTTAAAGATGTCACGAAAGGTCAAACATTGTGCGTCAACATTTCCAGAAGGAGGGAGAAAGCAGACAGTTTCCGTTGGGTGAAAATGATAAGGACGGTGTGGCCAGTGAGCGTATAACCTTGTTCAGCGTCCACCTGGTAAAATTTAGACAGGCAAAGATGAAGCGGAAAGCAACGCGTACATAAATTCTTGGGCCTGGAGTGCGCGCATCCGACAACGCTCGTTTCTTCCCAATAGCCTCGTATGCGACGTGGTGGCGACAACGAGTTCGGCCATAAAACCACCTCCACGTGAGCCAGCGTCCGTGCGACTACATAGTTCAGGGCGATTTGTGACTGAAAGGCAGGCGAGACGCCGCTCCAATGGACCGATGCCAGGAGGTTCGCGTGTTGGATGCCCAAAATCTCCTCGTCCGTTCCTGCTAAATTTGACGTACGAAGTGGCTCAGGAAGCAAAGAGCTTTGATATTCCTCTTCGTGATCTCAAGAAACTACCAAAATTTGGGCATTAGAACGCAGCCTGCTGCATTGCGGATGCAGCCTGGCAGACCAATTCAAAGTCAAAGAGGAAGGGGGACGGTAGAATAAACGCGTTGATGGAGGCGTGAATACGTGCCTAGATGCTCTACGTATCATCGCACTGATAGACGACTTTGGTGGGCGCGTCGGAGAGCCCAATGACGCGGCTGAAGATGGTGGTTAGGAAGTTGAAACCCCGAGTATTACGCTCTTTCGTTTTCCCACGTACGACATGACTTTAGTTCTCAGAATTTACAACCATTCAGCGGTAATTTCTCAGCCTTCTCAAAAATTGACAAGGGACATCTCACTTCGCCCAACTGGAACCCGCAACAACCGTACCTGTATGCCAGTGCGGGGTGTACAGGTTGACTCGTATGAGCTACGCATCCAGGGCCCTACGGCACCAAAACTTCAAAGCATTGTTGCATTTGGCATCACAGTCGTCACTGCGTAGCATGACATTGACCCAATCCAGATAGCCCAGTCATACCAAAACAGGTCAAGCAATCAGAAAGAACGGGAACTTCTACGTCTCCCAAGCGGTGCGTGTATCGCTGTCTTCTGCTATACTTCCGGCATATGACACAGCTGATAGACACGACGCTATTATTGCATCGTGAGTACTGATAAGACTTGTGAGGGAGCTTTCCGCCTGAATTATGTAAGGCGTAAACTGCTCTCTAAAAGCTCCCTGGACGAGAGGATGACTAAATTGCTTGAGGCGTCATTATCTTCATCATACGCCCACTCCGATACAATGTCCAACGAAGTCGTCTTCCATCTACCTGACCCACTTAGGAATTGGCCGTGGCCTTGTCGCGCCAACCCTTTCCATGAGGAGTGGCAAAACGGAGTCGCAGGAATGGTGTGAGAGCTTCAAAGCTTTCAGCCCAAAGGCACAGAAGGTGTTCAATCTTTGCAACTTGGGTAAGTTGGACACTTCTTGAGACAGAAGGTACAGCAAATTCACCGTTTGCTCAAGACTTACTCGCTTCACTTGCGTATCCGCTCTTGAACAAAGGTATGCATCTCAAGCTACGATGTCACGGTGCGATCCCACCGTTCCCAGATGGATGCCGCATCGCATGCGACTTTGTAAACCTGGGTTTATCATCGACGAGCATTCTGATGTTGCAGATAATGAGACTGTACGGTGCCAAATGACGTGCGTCATGGATGCTCTCCGCAATCCTTACAAGCCCCGTCCCGAAGGCGAATGGGTTGGCGGCGAGATAACTCGGTCGTATGTTTTCACCACCTCTCTCAATCTTTGTCTTTCACGTGCCTCTGGCATAGGTTCTGGTTGAATGCCATCCGCACTGTTACACCCACAGCACAAAAACGCTTCGTCAACGCGTTCCAGCTGTTCACCGACGCTGTGGTGCAAGAGGTCATCGAACGAAACGCGCATCATATTCGGACATTGAGGGCTACTTCGAGCTCCGCAGGATCAGCAGTGGAGCAATGCCTTCGCTTACCATTAACGAGTACACCTTGACCTCCCGGATACTGTCTTGGAGGATTCAGTCATCAAAGAGCTCACGGCGTTGTGTATCGACATATTATGCGTCACAAATGATATCTATTCCTACAATGTCGAGTGCGCGTCTCTCCTGGTGCGTCTATCAAACATATTGATTATGGCCCAGGCAATCTCACGGCAATGACGGACATAATCTCGTACAATTGCTATGCATCAGCTGGGTCTTGATATCCACGGTGCCCTGCAGTGGATCTCCCAATATTTGGATCACCTGGTTGCCAAGTTTTTGAAGGCCTGGAACAACATTCCTGTCTATGGCGTCCTCTTGACTTTGAAGTGAGGACGTATACTGAAGGTTTGGGAAATTGGGTTCGCGCAAACGACCAGTGGAGTTTCGAAGTATTGATGATTGCAGTACTATCATTTCGATTGAACTGACAACTGTCTTAGAGCGAGCGCTACTTTGGTAAGGAGGGTATGCTTATTCAAAAGACTCGCAAGGTAGTTCTTCTCCCAAAACGGCCGCATGTTGGGCTATGAAGTGAGGAGTATGAATTATCTCCTAGCGCGCCGCGCGATCGATATCTTGCTCTCGTCAACATACGTAGTTAATTGCATATGCGCCCGATGTTGATTCGGATTTTCAACTGGGCTTGTCTTCCACCTGTTTCTTTCGACTAGTGCTTGAGTAGAAGCTGAAAGACTTACGCCACTCACCAGCGTCACGCGCCGTAACGTGTGACATACCGCTCTTGTATGCGTACTTTGACCACTTTTCTTGGACTGAACTTTGTCGCGCCCTTTGCTCTCCCTCAGCGACATATAAATAAGGAATTTGCATTTCCTTTCTCTTATAAGGTACCTCCCATGTCCACTCGTCCACCATTGCCCCAAGAGCTCATCGATCTCATAGTCGAGCAGCTGTACCTCGCTGAACGACGAGAAATCTCTAACATCCTGCCTAACGACGTCCAAAGCATTCTTCCCCGCCGCACGCGCCGGCATATGGCGACTTCGGTCCTTGGCTCCTTTCTTGGTCGAGGGTATCTGGCGACAGAAGCTCCTCGGCGCGCCGCATCTATTGTCTTTCATCCGCTTCCTCGACTTTGATCTCGCCAATGGCACGACCTGGGATAATTTTGCCGCTGTCGCTGGCGTTCTCGAACGTATCACGCGCATCTACCTGGACCTGTCGATGAACGAAAAACGGTTCCTCACGCTTCCCGTGGCTCGTGGCTGGCGCCTCACGTCGATCGAGGTCTCCTTGGGGTGCCTCTCGCTGACCTGCGCTTTCTTCGCGAGCTTTCCCGCTCTACGGGACGTTACACTGCGCGAATGTTCTAGCGACCGTTGCTCTGTTCCTACATCCCAGTGCAAACGCGCTTGCCACAACATGTTACCCCAGCTCACTGCGCTCACGATTGAAGGTTACATACGAGATGCGCCGACGCTCGTTGCTATTCTAGCGGGACATCTGTTCCCCCTAGAGCGCCTTCGCACACTGGAGTTGATCGATTCAGTGGACCACCCTCAAGGCCTCATTTCGACTATGCCTCGCACCCTCGAAGACCTAATCGTTGACGCATTGAAAGCGGTAGGAGCTCTGTCTTTGTTGGATTCTTGTTTGAGCTCACTCTTCTTGGACACAGTCAAAACCCCAGAGCACTGGGATCGTTTGAATCCGTTGACCTTTGGGCCCTACGTACCTTGCATCACCTTTTCTGTCGACACCGACAAGCAGGCGCCGCGAGACCTTGATCTGGTGGATCAAAACCTTCCGGCACAACTCTGCAAGAAACTCGATTCGACAAGTAACCATCTACGTCCAGCTGCATCTGAGTTGGAACGACTTCTATCCACCTAGAATCAGGTTTCCGGTTTGGAAAGAATTGGCGCGCGTCTTGACGGGTCTGGGACAATTGCGGCAGCTCACGATCGTTTATACAGCATTGTATAAGGGCGACGCGGTGGCCACAGGAGAAGAAGAAAAGGCAGTCCATCACGAACTTCCTTAAGAAGCATTTCTCCAGTCACGGACACTGGACACGTTCAGATAGCTTTCATCGACCGAAACCTCTAGAACAGCACGGTGCTTCAACGATACTTCATCATGACTTCAAGACATTACGACTAGCTACCAATCATGTATCTGTAGTTATCCCAAGAGATACATATTCACCTCTAAAACCCAGCATCACTCACTAATTGAGAATAGTCTCAAATCTATGATAGAAAAACAAGTAAAATACACATGGTCTTCATATTCCAAAGCCCAATCCTAAATCAGTAAGTAGGTAAATAGATGGTGTGAAACATTTTTAGTCTGTCCATTACGCCCGCACCGTATCATCCTCGCCTCTCGCCTCTCCCTCTCTTCTAGAATCGGCGGACCGTACGAAGACTAAGCGTCTCCGCACCGTAGCGTAAGATCCCACAAACCGTGCTGGCACGGGAGAACAGCGCATAGCGCGCAGCGCCCGCAGAGGCCAAGCCCCACGGGCCGTCGAGGCGCGTTTGGATTGTAGAAGTAGCGGGGAAAGATAAGTGAAGGATGGAAGTGTGTGGAGGAAACAGTATTGCAGTAGATGAAGCAGTGTCGCAGAGAAAATAAGGAGAAGGAGAATCTGCACAGATGAAATAGTTTAGTGCGGTCTATAGTGTTTCGTTTATTATCGTCAACTTCGTCTTCGCTTCTTCAGAGAGGCAGTGCGAGTCAGCTCCGGCTCCGTCTCAGCAGTCACTGAAGCTAGTGGCAAGAGGGATTCCACTGACGACCACCGCGTTCGCACACCAGCAACGAGTCAGCTTCCCGCACTGTGTCCCATTGACACCCCACGTCGCATTCTGATATGCGAAGACGCGCCGTGCCACTCCTTGCCGTGCGCACCCACTGTTCATCAAAATCAGGTGCAGGTCCCATCATCTCATGGAGTGCCAGTCGACTCTCGCTCGCCCAGCGCCGCGTCTCGCCTACACACCGAACCGGCTAAAGTCTCCGTGAAATATGAGCTTCAACCTCAGTTCGGCCCAGACTGGGTAGGTGATTCCGTGCGCACGACTATTGTACGCGCGCTGATTGAATGACTGAAATCATGACGCGACTAAGTGCATCGGATCCGTTACTTAGCGTGTTCGTCGGGAACCACGCGAAATGATAAGCGTGACGCGTACGAAGAGTTGAGGACCCACTTAACGTGGATAATGCGAGTTAGTCGAGGAGCATGGATCCACCACTAGACTGGTTCTGCCGATGCCGCGTCGCGTTAGCCTGCCCCGTCCATCGGTGTACGATAATTTGACCGGCATTGCCAAACGCGCCAAAGATATTCCTGAATGTTATAGACCTGCGCGCGGGGGCACTCGTCGCGTTAGCCTCCTCATCGGATCAAACACAGCAGTTGTAGTCTCCGCGGCAACGGAGCCGAGGGGGGATCGTTGTCCTGCGACAGGTCTACCACCGCGACTTCAAAGTATGCCGGTGCGGCCCCGGGGATCTTCTTCATCCCCTCCACTACTTGCGGCGCTTCCGTTTCTTGAATGTCCGAATTCCGACGGGCATGCCTTCACCTGGTCCATCAGGATTCGACATCATTATTTTCTCGCGATTGGCGAGCAAGCGGCGCATCATTGGCGTGTCCGGGACCCGTCCGTACTCATGTAATCGTGAGAGGAACGAGAGTTGTCGGGATCCCCGTCTCCGACAAGGGGGCATATGCACGGACTGGATCTGTGGGAAAGGAGCATCTTCCATCTCTTCAGGCCCACTGATAAGACGATTAGCAACCGGTCATCAATTGAAGGAGATGAATATGGTGGCGTAAATGCGGTCAATGCGGGTTACTCCAAGCCGAGATGACATGGCAGCGTGTAAAAGAGGTGAAGAGATACACACGAAGATGACCAGCTCCTGCCGCCAGCTCCTTCAATATACGCCGCAGTATATGGTGGAAATCTGCGAGGGAGTACGTCCTTGGTCGCCTCGTTCTTCTCGCTGCCGTTGCAGGTGTAGTATCGGGTTACCCGCGCTACGTGGAACGGTCCCAGCGAGTTGTTCAGCTGTACTTCTCGCACCAGTCGTACGTGAACGCCGCGAAGACTACGCCCTTCCTGCGCCAAGTCCGGAGACATGGAGGACCAAAATGAGGACGTGTTTATCATTGTGGTTGAAGTGTCGAAGTAGTCGGTTAAGGGCATGGTAGAAGAGGAAACTGCATAGTAGAGGGAGCAGAACACGCCGGTAGAAATAGACGCAAAGGAGCACGACAGCGACAATGCCGACAATGAGTATGGAACCTAGAAATATATAAGTACGCGATACCACAGAAAGGCGGAAGAGTATAAGGACGTGGTAGAAACGTTGGTTTTGAAGACAGATAAAAGCGTTTTAAAGCAAGCTAACAAAACGTACCCATATTGACGGTTTAACAGAGCTGCTATCATTATCTGTGAAGCATCTCCAATAGGGCTCGTCTAGTCTGCACATCGTCTCCCGTCGTCCTTACTCCATTCACAGGCAGCGCCGTGCATCCCGTGGCCAACGATATCGCCCACAGAAAAGAGCGTCAATGTCATAGAGTGTCGTCGTAAATCATAAGATAATATGGTGGTACAGAGAAAGACCAGCAAGGTAGAGTGGCATGTACAGTTTACAAGTTCTCGTAACCGGGTGGTGGTTACAGTCGGTTTTGATTGGTTTTCGTGAAATGGAGCAGGGAAGGAGGCTGCCACGACCGGACCCTTGAGTGGGATGGTGGTCAGCGACAAGGTCAGCCAGGTACCAATGCCATTTTGCCGGGTGCCGACTCGGCCTTGCCTATTCTGGTCGATCACCCCCTCCTCGCGATATCTCGTCAAGACGCGATGACAGTTGGGTGACAGTATAATATCTTGCGATGCATCATGGCCATCCCATAAGTTGATGTTGATGAAACCTTGTTTTCTACCAAACGTGTAATTCTTATCGGAGAACGGGGGCTCCATCAACTAAAGCCAACAATGGTGGAGAAAAATCGTACTCCACATCGGCGTTCAGAGTTGATTCGCCCTAAAGTTCCCTGGACCGAAACGCCACATTACGCTGCGTAAAGAATCGGTAATACTAGTATTCTCATGCCAAATTTGCTGTAACATTGACGTTCCGGTTACAGTGTCCATCTTGATTCTTTCACAGTCCACCACAAAAGAGGCAACCTTTGAAAATTTAACGCTACACCGATGCTTCAAATTACGGAAAATATCTTGATAAAATCATCCTCCATAAAATAAAATGCACCAGCAGGATTTAAAAAAGGGGAGTGCTCAGTGTCAGGCACGTCGCCAATCCCGGGCGTGAACCACTCAGCACTGACGCGTCAACCTGAGATTTTATTTTACAACTCCAAAAAGACTACCGTGTCAGTTTTGAGTCGACTCAGGCTCGAACTGCAGGACCTCCTGTGCACAGGATGGGACAGACCGCGATAACCAACTACCCACCGGCCCGCAAGGGCCCACGGCGCGTCCCAGGCTCAGTCTTTATTTATTGCGAAGCTCCGATCGACACAGTTCCAGATCAGTCCAATAATTGACGTCACGGCAGATCATGGACTTGTCGCGTAACATCATGCACGCTCCTCTTTTGCGTGTTCTACTCTCATGATATCTCTTCGCTGTTTTTCGCGTGTTCATTACCGCGAACACCCATGCATTTATCGCCAATCTTACGTCCTTTAGACGCTTCCTTGCCACCAGCACCAAGGAAGATTTGAATGTCTCCCATTCTCAATTCCTTCACGGCGCTGCCCTCAGGCGACCTGGAACGGTGGCGAAACTGACATGAAGCCTTCAGAAGACGAAATTAGACGGCGTCACAGCAGGAATGGGTCTGTACACTGAGAACGACTTTACATTCATCAAACTGACGTTTGTTTCTAGCAAATCCCTCCCCACCTCTTCCACTTGTTCAAACTCATTTTACCCCTCACCAAGATACCCAACCACGACTCGCAGCACCATAAACTCCCTCTGGTCATCCTCCTCACCCGCTCAGCCGCTCTCCCACCTTAGCCGCTTATCCTTAGCTCTCTCAAACCATCCCACCACCCAAATTCACATTCCAGAGCACATCCAACCCCTCCATGCGCTCCTATCAATGGTCCGATTCCACCGACGTCGGTGACTTCATCGTGACGCCGCGCGCTCTGCCGAGTCGTATATCCTCTCTACGATGATCCCAAATGGAGGCGCACTCGATCTCTATACGCGTACCGACCTTTGCGGATCGCACTGTATTTCTACGAGGCGCCTAGCGATTGTCATGCCCAGCTCAGTCTATGGACGAGCTCAAGCGCGTCTGCGATCAACGAAGGAAGCGCGGTGCACGTCGAATGGGCGTTGGCGGCTTCGGCATGCTCTTGGTCAATTGGGGCACCGTCGCCCGTCTACGTTTTGGGACTATGGTTGGGATGATGGAACCTATCACGTACTTTCGGCCTGTCAACTGTGTTGCGGTTATCTATGGTTCGTCAATCGCCATCGTCAGTGTGCATGTTAGATGACAGTTTTGAAGTTTTATATCAAGCAGAGAAGTGTCGTATTCGTCTGTCTTGGATCAATCTGTGTCTTCGAGACGCGAGGCGCTATATAAAGCAAAAGGGCTAGATATCGATAAATGGGTGGAACTGATTGGCGAGAGAAAACAGCTCAACAGGGAGATTGGACGAATCGCTGAAGATTATGATAAGACTGACGAGGATAAGATGGACGAGGATAAGACGGATTCGGAAAAGAACGACCACTAGAGTTGATACAACACTGGCTATTGCAGATGCTCCCTCGGGTGTCTTTTCATGTGATAGAAAACGAATTAATTTGCGCCACAAATGGCATCGTTTCTTCGCCCTGGATTACAGTCACGCGGGGCTTCGCTTTGATGGATATGTTAGAGATCTTGTGTGTGTTGAAGAACGTGATAGTGGGAAGGTGTACTGTTTTCCTCAGATTCCTCAAGTTGTAAACAAAAGGAAAACATCTCGACAAATGCAACGACTACAAAGGTACACTACTCCTCGGCAATTGTTCTCCATCACCCTGGCTCTTTTGGGGCACAACATGGAATTGCGCCACAATGTCCCATAGTTGGCGGGGTACTCTATCAACTCTAGGACGCTATCGAAAAGCTGCGAAGCATGGAGCACTGCATTGACATAGATATCTCGGCAGTAAGTGCCTGGTATTCAGTGGTGTATAATGCGTTGCAACTCAAGAGCCGGTCACACGAATGTATAAGTATCAAGGAAGCAATGCATTGTTTGAGTGAGTAATGAGTGTAAATAATTGTGGTGATGCTACGAAATATGTACGAGAGAAGGTCGAAGTATTGTTGATAGAGCTACAGTGATTATCGGAATATAAAGTAGTCATGATCATAAAAAAAACCAGGCTTCAAGCCTTCAAAAACAGTTCGATGGGAATCGGCTTTCGTCGAAGCCCAGAGCTCGTGTTGCTGTCACCGCTATCCGCGCTCGCATTTGTACTCGTGCTCCCTCTACGGCGGACCTTTGGTCCCTCCCTGGAGGCCTCGGCGACACGTCAACCTTGGATGCCCGAGGCGACTGCGGAACAGCATACTCGATGGCGTCAAAGGCGAGTGCACTCCATTATGCCTAAACGAGAACCCGCCGACGCTTCTTCGGGCTAAAGTACGGAAGAACCCTGCTCGCAAGCGACGTTGTCGATTTCTCCTTCACCGAACCCAGCGTCGATGTGCTCCATTTGCTCTTGAGCGCATGTCCTCCCATATCATGCCGGAGCTCCTCTTCAAAGGACCACGACGCCGACTCAGTCGGCGGGTTGTTCTCTTTGGCGCGCAGCTCTTCAAGGCCCTCCCGGATATCGGCTTCCAAGTCAATGGGCGAACACGGGAGGGAGAGCGGGAGGCGCAGCCGTACAGAGGGGTCCATCTCAAACTCGAAATCAACGAGCGAGACGTTGGAAGAGCAGTCTTCGGCGTCCCCTTCGCCCTCCTGAGGCGAAAGAGAGTTGGTGGAGTATACGCTGCCGGAGCTGAGGTCGGAGTCATCCATGTAGTACATCAAGACGTCCTCGTCATCCTCATCGATGTCAGCCGGTACAGGCAGGCTGGTGCGCGGGGGTGGGCGGACAATGGTGAGTGACTTGGGCCTCGAACGAGGGGCAGGGATAGTGCAGACGGATTCTGGCCGGGGAGGCTCATTCTCCATGGAAGAATAGAGCGATGCAAGGGAGATGATTTTGTTGAACTCCTGGGTGTAATAGTGGTATTCGTCCTCGAGGTCAAGATCCTCCATTGGCTCGTCGCTGCACCTTTGTTGATGATGAGAGGCTTGGTGCAGGAGAGTGTAAGAAATGTCGTCGTCGTCTCCATCGCATGTCCAAGGTTCAGGACTGGTGGGGAGACTGCTGGTATGTGATGATGGGGAGGATGAGGGAGACGAGTATGATGAAGACGGAGAGGAGGGGCACGACAGCGCAGGTGGGAAGAAAGTGGGCGTCGGAACTGGGGGATGGGGAAATGGATATGTGACTTGTGTGAGAGTCAAGTTGAAGGAATCCGAGATAATATTTGCCCGGCGGCGGCGGGACTTGAGCGCGGCTCTGGGAGTTACAGCTGAAAGTGCTGGAGCTGGAGCTGAGATTGGCTGCATCCTCCTCCTCTGCTATCATAGACAGCGTGATACTGGATGAGATGCGAGCGTGTCGGCGGGCGTGTATACGCGCTTTTCTTTTCAGCGCTGGCTCGTCTAAAAACAAGTAAAGTCAGGTAAGGTGCATAAGAAACTATGCGAGTTACTCACTGGTTATTGTGTTCATTGTCGAGTTCATAAGGCAATTGTTGCAAGTGAGTGGATACAAGGTTGTTCGTCAAGGTCGTTTCTAGTCGACAGTCGTTGTCGTGTTAGAAGGAAAGTCAAGTAATCTTGTTTCAGAAGGAGCCGCTATTATACTTCCTCGCTTTACCCGAGCCATTGAGCTCAAAGTGCATTGTTCTCGGTAAGCACAAAAAGGTGCCCAAATTGGGAACAATAGCGGAGGTAGTGAGGAACACAAACAAGACCAAACAAACCTCATTGTCTGGCGATCATTGTTTTTCTGCTATTATACTCCCGCATGCACCGGCTTCGAAACACAAGGCCCTAGAAACATGAGGTGCCCTGGCCTGTAGACAAGGGATAAAAAGAGCGTCACCCTCCGAAGGTCGAACACTACGCGTGAGGTCATTCCACGTGATCGAATACTAACCTTTTTCAATGGACCCCTTTCCTTGTCGGCTTCCCTCATCCTTGAACTATGATCAAGGGCTAGGACGCACCTCTGCTCAACTGGCATACGAATGGGTGCATGGCAATCTCGCGTGGACTGTTGCAGTCTCTGCCGAACCGTGTGGTTCCGCTCGTCGCGTTGGTCGAGTCGAGAGCCTTTCTCTTTTGGTACGAAAGAAACAATTTTCTTCTCCGTCGATGTAATGCATGGAGCACGCGACACTCATGTAGTGGGCGTTCACCGTCAGCTCAAACTCTCCGAACAATATTGCTCAGACAGTGACCATCGTGATTTAGCTTGGATACTTGGCGCGTGACGCGATAGCGCTGAAGATACGCTTCTCATAAGTCTGGAAAGAGCCAAGTGATTCGGGACTGATCCAGTAGGCCATAGCGGCGTGGTGTCCCTCATCCACGTGCTACAATGGTCGTGTGGCGAAGCTAACAAACAAGCCATGGATAGGGTCTTGACGCATAATATACTATATAGGCCTTTGTCTCTGTCACCTCTCTTCGTTGTCAACCACCATGTCGTATCGTTCCTCCGCCACTCTCCCACAAGAGCTCATCGATCTCATAGTCGAGCAACTACGCCTTGATAGAGACGGCAAATCTCTCATCGCCTGCTTGACGGTGTCGAAAGGGTTCTTCCCGATGGCGCGCGCCTGTCTGTGGCGCGACAGATTCCTACGGCCGTATCGCATTTCATCTCGACTGGGCCCTATCAAGTGGTCTCTCAACAGGATCCCAGAAGCCTCGGTCGTTCGCTCCCTCGTCCGCTCCATGCGCCTCTCTGCTGAAAACTGGGCTTTCAAAGACATCGATAGTTTTTGGCAAGACCACAGAATTCTCGTGGACGCGTTTGAACGCGTCAATGACGTTCAGTTGGATTTTAGTGAGCCATTCGGGCGAATTCCCGTCTCACCTGCCATCGGGAAGTGGTGTATTGTCTCCTTGGAGGTGTCGTTCCTCAAGCTAGCTCCGCGCGAAGTTGTACATGCTTCAGCTAATGCCTGTGCATTTTTCGAGCACTTTCCCATGCTGAATCATCTGGAATTGAGGCATCTGGGCTACATTGACGCCGACAGTGACCCCACGTTGTGTACAGCAACAAGGCATGACAAGCTACCCGAACCGGTGTCCCTCACTCTCATCCATGTCTTCAACACCCCTGTATGTAGTATCATCTTGGCCGGCCATATGTTCTCGCTGAAGAAGCTGCGGACTCTGGAAATCCACTCTATCAAGTGCCCGCCAGAAGCGCAGTTGCTTCTAGAAGCGGTCTCGGATACCGTGAAGGAGCTTGTCGTTCACGTCAGGAGCAGTGCGTTGTCCGGTATTTTCATCCGTCTTATTCTTCTTACTATAGCCGTAGACGGGGGTCATCCGTTTTTGTTCCACTGTGCGGAATCCATTCTCTTCTCCCTCGACACCCACTATGGAGCAGCACGAGAAATGCTCCTATGGTGGATACTAGTCATGGTCCAAAACAATTCGAACAATACTGTTCAGAGGGTGACCATTGAAATTCAAATCCACCTGACGCCTGAGCTGAGACGGCCCAAGATATGCTTCCCGAAAGTTTGGACAGAATTTGGCATGGCGTTGGGTGGTCTCCTGGCGTTGCAGGAGCTTGTAATCATATATAAACCTGGTCATACGGAGCGCATCGGCAACAAAGATGATGTAGCGACGAGGGCGAGGGTCACAAAGTTTTTGCGAGGCAAACTTAGTGCTATTCTTGATCCAGCGCGTGTTCGACTAGTCTTTATTGACCGGAACGTATGATTACTTGTTAACTAGTTTATGGCAGTATACTCGCGATGTCAGAACCCAATCATTTTGCCGGTCCTCGATATCGCGCGTTCATAGCATGCTGGTGTCCATTCTCTCTTGTGAGTATCACAATCTTACTGTGCATTCAAAACAGCACTCATCGGCGGCAGGAGATAATAGGCGCACTATACGAGCACCAGAAGATCAGTGTCACTGGTCAAGCTTCCCAGTGCAGTGACGTTGATGAAAGGCCGCCGCGTAGAATCAAAACTGCGAACGGTTACGGGCGCGGTCCATGGGCATGCCGGTGCTACATGGGCTGCAGAATATGGTGTGCGACAATGACACTTTGTGCCGCAAGTGCTATGTGCAGGTCTTCTTTATTTCGCCTGAACGAGACATAGCCCATTATGTCAATCATTGCTTTGCCCTCGGGCCTCAGGCTGGACAAAAACATCGCCAGTCATTCTTCTGGTCTTCTATGCATCCTCGAGTCAGGGGAAATCGCTTGCTTACAACGTCCTACTCTTGTAAATTGAATCCATTGACGATTCACAAACGAGTACATACACTACATGGTATCTGCGTCGGGTCGTTGGTCAACAAAGGCTCAGTAACGACACGTGAGCGAGCGCTTTGTCACAGTCACTCGCCATTGTCTGATCGCTGACCATCGAATTTCACTTTCAACCATCATGCTGCGCCAGATTGGGCGATCTTACTATCCCTGCCCGCCTCTCCCTCAGGAGATCATAGATCTCATAGTCGAGCAACTGGGTCTTGATGCAGACACGCCGTCTCTCTTCGCATGCCTAACAGTGTCAAAAGCCTTCTTTCCAATGGCTCGCGCCAGCCTCTGGCGTGACAGATTTCTGTACCCCGAGAAACATGGCCTCGTGAGGTGGACTGTCGACAAAATTCCAGCATCCCCTATCCTTCGCTCTCTCGTCCGCTCGATGCGCATTTGCCATCAGAACTGGTCATTTGCGGATGGCAATGCATACAAATATGAGAAAGACTTCGGTATTGTTGTGGACGCGTTGGAGCGCGTGGACTACCTTAACCTGGACTTTCTCGGTCTCCGTGAGCTATTAGCTTGCCCGCCTGCCATTCGGAAGTGGCATATCGTGTCGTTGAAGCTCTCACGCTTTCCCGTAGGACCTTGGACTCTCGCGTCCAATTTCGAGTGCTCTGCCAAGTCCTGCGCATTTTTTGAAGATTTCCCGATGCTGATTGATGTAGACTTGGAGCAGGGCGGCTACCAACGCATACAGCCGATGTCTAGATGTACGAGGGAAAAGCATCATAGTCTACCCTCTCCGACATCCCTCACGCTACGTAATCACCGGCGCTTTTCAGGTATAGGTGGTGCGCTTCTCGCTGGCCATCTGCTTTCAATGAAGCGGTTGCGCAGTCTTGGAATCGTCGATTGCTTGTTTGAGCCCAACGACCTGCTAGCCATGGTCTCGAAGTCCATAAAGGAGCTTGTCATTGACTACACTAGATACGACATCCCCCGTACGTTTTCCGACTTGATTTTTGTGACTTTCACCCTTTTGATTCGTTGTGGCAGTGGATCCTTGGGAGCCCTTCTCCTTTGGTACCATAGATGTGATTCGCTTCTCCGTTGATGCAAGGCATGCACGCGACACTCTCATGTGGTGGACACGAACGTTCTTTCAAATCTCTCTGAACAACGTTGTTCATAAAGTGACCATCGAAATACAGCTCTACTTGGAACGCGATATGACAGCGCCGAACATACGCTTCCCAAAAGTCTGGAAAGAGTTGGGTAGGGCTTTACTTGGTTTGACGGGATTGAGGGATCTTGTGATTATACATCGACTTGGATACACGGAGCGCATCGGCGACAGAAAGGTTGCCTCGATTCGTGCAGGTATCTCGCAGTTTCTACGAAGAGAATTGAGCGATGTCACTAGTGTTGAACATGTCAGATTGACCATCATTGACCGTAATGTATAACCAGTTTATACGTATACTCGCGCTGTCAATACTAAGTCAGTACCCAATGATTCTCGATATCGTGAGTTCACAGCATGCTTTATCCGTCACGGTCTTGATCCTGCATCGTGATCTTACTACAGGTGCGTACCACTCTTTGTGATGCAGCGGAGAGATAGTAGTCGCAATACAAGCGCTGGAAAGTCAGTGTCAGTGGTAAAGCTTTCAAGCGCAGTGAAGTGAAAGGCCGCCGCATAGAATTTTGTGGTGGCAGGATGAAATGTGTCAAAACGCCACATTGCGTAAAGACAACTGTTGAATCTCATGTAAATCTCCAAGAAAATATCGCCGAGTCACGCTGAAGATTATAGTCTCAAAAGGTGGATTCTGAATACTAAATAAGCACCCAAAGTCCGCATGGGAGGGGTATGACAATAGACAAAGCTATCGAGAAGATTGGAGAGACAGAAAGAGAAAAGAAAACATGACATTCAATGCAGGTGGTATGTAGAGTAGGTCGAAGACGAACACTCCCTCGCAATTAAAAGTACGCCCCGAGCGAGTCAAACACATTCACCGCCTCCAACGAACCATTATTGCTAGCAGAATATATATCCATATCTGGAGTACTGTGGGCATATCCATCGGAGTCGGGGTTGCTGACGGCGTAGTCAGAATGACCAGCGCCATACGAATCGAGGTCAGGGTATGTCTCAACGTCTGGGTTACTACCAGTGTACGTATCCAAATCTGGATTGCTGCCCGCATACATCGCAAAGTCGGGATGGCTCCCGGTAGCAGCATATAGCGGCGATACCTGTCCCGATGAGAAGGAAGAAGATCGGCTGCGTGCAAGACCGAACAATTCGGCACCATCTAGATCTCGGGGAACAAGCAACTCGTCCGAGGCATACTCGGGAGGGGTCGGTGGCTTGCAGCACGACTGGGGAGGTGCGGAATCACTGCAGCCTGATTCACATTGGCAGAGACCAGGCGGGCAGTTACGAGTGCACGAGGACAGAGAGCCTGATTTATCGTACTGAATGCCGAACTGCTGCTGCATCCACTCGTCGAGAGTATTATTGTCGTCGGCCGGGGGAAGCGTGTTGACGTAGCACTCTGCGCATCCACCGCATGCAGAGGGATTGGTGCACTTGAAAGTCCCATCACGATTTAAGTTAGGATTGTGCTGACCGCACCCTTGGCATCCACAGGTATCACCACAGGTGCATAGCGAAGGCACTGCGAAAGTATCAGACGGCCAATAGCGGGTGTTTCCGTCCGATTGAGACGTCTGTGGTTGGGTGAAAGGAGATGGATCCGAGATAGACTGGTAGGGAGGGTGGACATTGTCGTAGGCACGGCCATAGGGACTGTAAGAGTCGTGCGGATGTGAGCGGGAATGACTGGTGCCAGCGGAAGGGATGTGGACAGGCCCCGATACTGCTTTGGGGAGCACTGGTCGAAATTCTGCGATGCGGGCGAGGATTTGTTTATGGTTGTTCGATGATTCGGGGGCGGTGAGGGAGGTGGATGGGTGAAGGTCAGCCTCGATTTTTGGCTTTCTGGGGGCACTCTTCCTGGGAGTTGCACAAGGACATAGCTCGTCGTTGGGGATATTGCCGGTGACACAAGCGCAGATATCTGGCAATTGATGAATACGTGTATCGATGTCGAGAGCAGAAAAGCGGCATACCGCTACGCTCGGAATCCGACGTGGATCCGTCTGGGAGAGCAACCGACGCTTCCAACGCTGCTGGTAAGCCATTGGGGAACGCGGCGCATTCCAAAATCTTGCTAAGACCTAAAACAGAGGAAGATGGACTATTGCTCAGCCAGCCGCTCTGTAAAGAAACAATGGACGAAACTCACCTTTCTTTGAGCTGACAGCGGGAGCGTCATCCTTGACCATGCATATACATTTCACGTGAACTTGCTTTCTCTTTCTTAACTCTCGACAGTGCTCGCATTGTGTCACCGGTCGGCCTTTCTTTTTGATTTCGAACAAGGGTCGGTCGGTGTGTTTACAGGCTGACGAACGGTGACCTTTGATGCACGTTTCGCTAATGAAACAACGATAAGAAATCGGAGAAAATATGACAGAAAAGAGCCATTACCATGCATACTTCTTGCTGCTGATTAAAACCTGTGCGCTGCTGTCAACGACCTAGGCCAGACGTGATACGCGACTGCTCACCATGATATGAGAGACTGTGACGCTGGGCGAGCTCGCCCGCCAGCGACGGCGCTGGCCCTGCTAGAGCGACTCGACCTGCTCGGGGGGTTCTATCAACATCGAGGTAAGAGATAAAGAAGGAGTTGTGTTGACGGTCGTTGACAGCAGCCACCATTTATCTGCGCACGGGCCATCGATAAATACACGTAAATAGGACGTAATACGGACCGAAATCTCCGCATCCTATTTCCAGCGCAGCAGTGACAGTGGCTCGCAATTCATGTCAGTTGCATGTTCCGCGATACCACAACCTTGATAACTGCAACGTGTCTCTTTTCGTGCTTGGCAGGTGAAGGCTATGTTTCAACGACATTCCCTTCCTGATGGTGTTAAGCTCAGATTGACGTAGATAGTACTCCTCTTCCACCAGAACAAGCGGGCTTTTCGCCAATGGTGCGCCTTTCACAGCGTGCATGTTGCTCTATGGCGCATGGCAGGCCCAGTAGGACGGAGTTCGATTCACTAGCACCTGGGTTCCCTTTATCCGAAAACTCTGATCTACATGCCGCTGTTGGAACTTTAAGGCGCCTTATAATCGCGATACGAGCGATGCACCGCAGAAAGGAATCGCTTGCTGCACACCGCTAAATAAAGCGCTATCTAAATTTATCTTTGACAGTCCTTCGCGCGTTCAGCTGTCTGCATCTTCGAGCTCCTACATCATCGCAGCCGATAGCCGCACCGCACAACAGTCGTGTCTAAATTGCGAGAAGGGTGATGGTCTAGGATAACGTTAACAGCTAAACCTTGCTCATGAACAATCAGTGAGGAAGCTACGGTTTCTCATATAGTCTATGTTGGTTCGGAAGTCGTCGCGCCTCGCAATCTCCGGGAGCATTTCCCCCTTGTTTAGATTGTTCTGTTTGTGTTGTTGGCATCGGTCGATAAGCAGGCAGGTTGAAACCGACACCAGGTCCCTATCAACGGCCGCTGTGGAAGCGTTATCAGTAAGTGGCGCATTTTAGCTTTCACCCCTGCACTGAGTATTTGCAGGGATATCTCTGCATTCAAGAAGGTCGACGCCAGCTCTAGTAGCTGATATCGTTGTCGACTTCGAAGCTACGGACCTGTTAAAATTGTGGGAGTGTTTGCTCGCAGCGGGTAGATCTGGTGGGCACGGAGCCAGTAACTGTCGGTGTCCAGTGGCCTCTTGCTGGGCGCGCCGGTACATTACATGACGATGTCACGCGTGGACTTGAAGAAGGCTTCCCTGGAATCAAGACAGGCTCTCTTTCCTCCAGCTCTCCCCTGCTTGCAGGACCTACTTCAAGTAGCTTTATCCAAAGCTGGCGTAACTGGATTGTGGAAAGCTAGCCGTAACTGATAAAGTTATTGACTTCAGAGTTTGAGAGATGCCTAAAGCTCTTGTCCAATAATCCTGCCCGACGATATGGTGGCACCTTTCCCAGATATTCCGATCAATATTGCGCTCACTTTTACAGCTGCTTGAAAGCATCATCCTAGTCTGGTCCTCGTCTCGAAAGTCTTTCGACAATGGTAAGTCGTGATTGGAGTGGTTTTCTATGTTCCTTGCCGTGTATCATAGGATTGGACCCCTCCTATACTATTCCGTCACTGTTGATACAAGCTTGAGGCTCGTAGCATCACTCGACAAACTTAGAACTGTGCCAACTGCACTAAGCGACAATGAAGACAACAGCCCACAGCCCAGCTCCGGGAGCGCGGGAAGAAGAGATTCAAGTGCATGAGTTGCTAGTAGTTATAGAGTGGCGGCACTGGTAGGGGTGGCTGATTTTGATTGGATAATGTTGCTATCTCAACGGCCTGTCTCGCACCGTCTCGACTTTACTTCATATTGCATTTAAGATCAAATGGAGGTACGTGTGTCTACGCGTCAACAAACGCGTATATTTGACCCCAGACATGAGTCTAGACCTAAGGTGGGGTAACCCGGATACAATAAGCCTTCTTCTTTAGCTTTCATTCATGTCAAAGTCTGATATTCTGCACGTTTTTGCGTTGGAAACAACTCGTCCTATCGATTTCATCTGGAGTTTTCATGGGGAAGTCTATTCGGGTGATGCTGGAAAGGCGGCCATGACCGCTCGGCCGATCGTGGCTGATAAGTCCGAAAAAATTACGCGCTGTTGAACTGGAAATGGCTGTAGAATTTCTCTCTGTTCTCACCCTTACAGTCGCTTGTACAAAAATCGGAGATATTGACCAGGCTTTTGGAAATCCCCAAAGTCCGCGTCGTCCCGTATTATTACCTAACGACCAGAGTCATGTTTCGCAACCCCGTGGTTGGTGAAGTTAAATTACTGACATGGGCCAGAGCATTGCGATCTCTTCCCCGCACCACCACCATGTCTTCACAAATGCGTCCATTTACCGTCGAGACGATAAACCCGTCGTTACTCAACGTCCAGTACGCGGTTCGCGGTGAGCTCGCCATCAAGGCGGAGGATTACCGCAACCAGCTCAAGGACCCGGAACATGGCCTGCCCTTCGACAAAGTCATCAACTCGAACATCGGGAATCCTCAGCAGAAGGGCCTCGATCAACCGCCGATTACTTTCACGAGACAGGTGCGTTTTTTGACGTGTGCTGTATGACTCGCGCGCTGACCCCACGCAGGTGGCCGCGTTGATGGAGTATCCTGCTTTGGCAGAATTGGCACCGAATGCCTTCCCCGCAGATGTCATTGCACGCGCAAAAGAGCTGCAGGCCGAGATCGGTTCCATTGGAGCCTACTCCCACAGCATGGGCGTACCGTTCATTCGGCACAACGTTGCAAAGTTCATTCAAGGTATATCTACATCCATCTATCGCGATTCATGAATCTAAAGTATCTCATGTAGAACGCGATGGATATCCTTCCAACCCTGATCACATATTCCTTACCGGCGGCGCATCGGCTGGAGTTTCTTTACTGCTGAACATGCTCATCTCCGCGCCACACTCTGGCATCCTTATCCCCATCCCTCAATATCCGCTCTATACTGCCACACTTGCTCAGCACAATGGTGCAGCCATCCCATATCATCTCGACGAAAGCTCGAACTGGTCTACGTCTGTTCACGAAATCGAAAAGAGCATCGAACAAGCTCACAAGGATGGCATCACACCCAAGGGTCTCGTCATCATCAATCCTGGAAACCCCACTGGCGCATTGTTGGACGAGAAGACTCAGGAAGAGATCGCTCATCTCTGCGAACGTCACTCTCTCCTTCTATTGGCGGACGAGGTTTATCAAGATAACCTCCACACACCTACTACACACCCTTTCGTATCCTTCAAAAAGATCGTAAAGCGCACCAACTCCCCCATACCTCTCGTCTCATTCCACTCCATTTCGAAAGGTGTTTCTGGCGAATGCGGCCGTCGCGGGGGCTATTTTGAGACCACCAACATCTCCGATGAAGTCCTTGCGCTTATTTACAAGATGGTCTCCGTCGGTCTCTGCCCACCTCTCTCCGGCCAAATCGGCGTGGATTGTATGGTGCGTCCGCCTAAAGAAGGCGAGGAGAGCTATGCTTTGTGGAAGAAGGAGACCGACACGATCCACCATGCGCTCAGGACCCGCACGAAGCTTATGTCCCAGCGGCTCAACGCACTGGAAGGAGCTTCATGCGTAGATTCTCCGGGCGCGCTATATCTGTATCCTCAGATATTTTTACCGGACAAGGCTATTGAGGCAGCGAACAAGGCCGGAAAGGCACCTGATGCGTTCTACGCCCTACAGCTCCTCGATGAGACGGGCATTTGTGTAATTCCGGGCAGTGGGTTCGGGCAGAAGGAGGGCGAGTGGCATTATCGCCTGACTTGTCTGTGTCCTGGTGTCGAGGACTATGTAGAGAAGCTAGAGGACTTCCACAAGAGGTTCATCAAGAGGTATCAATAGCAAGTCCACAGCATAATCTACTTAGTATATCTCATCAATTGAATTCAACAACAGTACTTTGGATATAGCCTCTCGTCTCCCTGGGGCAGACTTGACCAAAGCTGGTACTTCGATTTAGAAATGGGCGCGCTTCTTGTGTCCAAGTCACAGCAGGCTATGTCTCGTGCACTTATCAAGGTGGAACGCGCTCGCCGTGTGGATTTCTACGGTTCACTATATAATCTGGTTTACACGTGTCGAATACACGCCGGATTAGCAATGGCACCAAGTTTGCCTCGCAAAAACTTCGTGACCCCTCGCTGCATCATCTTTGTTGCCAATGCGCTCCCTAATACGACCAGGTTGATATATGATTACAAGCTCCTGCAACGCCAGGAGACCACCCAACGCCGTGCCAAACTCTGTTCAAACTTTCGGGAAGCAAATCTTGAGCCCTGTTCTTTCAGGCTCCAAGTGGAGTTGAATTTCGATGGTCACCCTCTGAACAGTATTGTTCGAATTGTTTTTGATCATGACTCGCGTCCACCACAGGAGGATATTTCGTGCTTGCTGCTTGGTGTCAAGGGAAAAGAGAATGGATTCCGCACGGTGGAACGAGAACAGACATGCATGTTCTATGGCAATGAAATATATAAGTTAAGGAAAACATTGACAGGAAGACCAAGAAACGTACTGGACATCGTGTGAACGATCAGCTCCTTCACGGTATCGGAAGCGGATGCTATAAGCACGTTTAAGCCACTAGTACACGTCCACATCAATAGTCCGCAGCTTCTTTGGCAACGAAAAGAGGTGGCCGGTCACGAGATAATGAACATCATTGGAGAAGATCCTGCGGAGAGCGAGGGACACCGGTTGGGGTAACTTGTGATGCCTTTCTGCTATACACAACGGGGCCGACGCATCCTCATCGGCGACAGGATAGTCCAGTTCCAAATGAGCCAACATGGGAAAATTCTCGAAAAATGCACAGGTCGTCGCTGCGAAAGCTTTCCCTACACCAAAAGACGTCACCTTCAACGAGACGATGTGCCACTTTGCAATGACAGGTGATGTCGGGATTGTTTGACTCGGAGCACCTCGCAAAAAGTCCACTCTACGTGATTGACACGTTCAAACGCGTCCACGATAACACTAAGGTCTTGCCAAAACTCATCCGCGTTTTTGAACGACCAGCTTACAGCGCTGAGGCGCATGGAGCGGACAAGGGAGCGAAGGAGAGATTCTGGGATCTTGTCGAGAGACCAATGGTCTTGGCCGAATTCAGATGACATGCCATATGGCCGAAGAATCTGTCGCGCCACAGACAGGCGCGCGCCGTGGGAAAGAACGCTTTTGATACCGTCAAGCAGGCGATGAGAGATTCGGTGTCTCTATCCAGGCCTACTTGCTCGACTATGAGATCGATGAGCTCTTGGGGGAGAGTGGCGGAGGACTGATACGACATGGTGGTTGACAATGAAGAGACGTACCAGCGACAAAGGCCTATATAGTACTTTCCACACGACAATTGTGACACGTGTAATGGGGGCACTACGCCGCTACGGCCTCCAGTATCAGGCCCAATGCAAAAGGTACTGCAGTCTATTCAAGAATCAAGAAATTATACATTACGGTCAATGATGGTCAATCTGACATGTCCACCACTAGTGACATCGCTCATTTCGCTACGTAGAAACTGCGAGACACCTGCACGAATCGATGCATCCTTTCTGTCACCGATACGCTCCGTATACCCCGGTCGATGAATAATCACAAGATCCCTCAATCCCGTCAAACCAAGTAAAGCCCTACCCAACTCTTTCCAGACTTTTGGGAAGCGTATGCTCGGCGCTGTCATATCGCGTTCCAAGTAGAGCTGTATTTCGATAGTCACTTTCTGAACAACGTTGTTCAGAGAGTTGTGGATGAACGTTCGTGTCCACCACATGAGAGTGTCGCGTGCATGCCTTGCATCAGCGGAGAAGAGAAGCGCTTCTATGGTACCAAAGGAGAAGGGCTCCCAAGGATCCACTGCCACAACGAATCAAAAGGGTGAAAGTCACAAAAATCAAGTCGGAAAACGTACGGGGGATGTCGTATCTAGTGTAGTCAATGACAAGCTCCTTTATGGACTTTGAGACCATGGCTAGCAGGTCGTTGGGCTCAAACAAGCAATCGACGATTCCAAGACTGCGCAACCGCTTCATTGAAAGCAGATGGCCAGCGAGAATCGCACCACCTATACCTGAAAAGCGCCGGTGATTACGTAGCGTGAGGGATGTCGGAGAGGGTAGACTATGATGCTTTTCCCTCGTACATCTAGACATCGGCTGTATGCGTTGGTAGCCGCCCTGCTCCAAGTCTACATCAATCAGCATCGGGAAATCTTCAAAGAATGCGCAGGACTTGGCAGAGCACACGAAATTGGACCCGGAACTCCAAGGTTCTACGGGAAAGCGTGAGAGCTTCAGCGACACGATATGCCACTTCCGAATGGCAGGCGGGCAAGCTATTGGTTCACGGAGGCCGAGAAAGTCCAGTTTAAGGTGGTTCACGCGCTCCAACGCGTACACAACAATACCGAAGTCTTTCTCATATTTGTATACATTGCCATCCGCAAATGACCAGTTCTGATGGCAAATGCGCATCGAACGGACGAGAGAGCGAAGGATAGGGGATGCTGGAATTTTGTCGACAGTCCACCTCACGAGGCCATGTTTCTCGGGGTACAGAAATCTGTCACGCCAGAGGCTGGCGCGAGCCATTGGAAAGAAGGCTTTTGAGACCGTTAGGCATGCGAAGAGAGACGGCGTGTCTTCATCAAGACCCAGTTGCTCGAGTATGAGATCTATGATCTCCTGAGGAGAGGCGGGTAGGGATAGTAAGATCCCCCAATCTGGCGCAGCATGATGGTTGAAAGTGGAATTCGATGGTCAGCGTTTAGACAATGGCGAGTGACTGTGAGACAGCGCTCGCTCACGTGTCGTTACTTAACCTTTGTTGACCAACGACATACAGTGTATGTACTCGCGTGTGGATCGTCAATGGATTCAATTTACAAGAGTAGGACGTTGTAAGCAAGCGATTCCCTTGACTCGAGGATGCATAGAAGACCAGAAGAATGACTGGTAAGCATGATGTTTATGTCAGCCTGAGATGTCTCGTTCAGGCGAAAGAAGGAAGACCTGCACATAGCACTTGCGGCGCAAAGCATCATTTAGCATACCATATTCTGCAGCCCATGCAGGACTGGCATGCCTTATCAAGTATGGACCGCGCCGTAACTGTTCGCAGTTTGATTCTATGCGCGGACGTCACTGCACTGGAAAGCTTGACCAGTGACACTGATCTTCCAGTGCTCGTATAGCACCTGCAAGTCCGACACAGATACTTACGCGTCATACAGAGGCGCGAGCCATGTGAAAGCACGCTCTCGATATTGTCAAGCAGGCGATGACGGATTTGGTGTCTCTATCAAGCCCTAGTTGCTCAACCATGAGATCGGCGATGATAGATTCCTTGCATTAGTAGAAGACTTTGCGTCGGAGAGTTGTCGGAGAGCCTGAAGCCTGTGATCCTGGTCTTTCCGTTTGCTGAGCTTCCAAGCTCTACCGCAGGAGGCGCCGTGGTGTCTTGCTGACAGATTGGCTTGTTGGTAAAGTAAAGGGTAGGAAAAAGTACAGTGCATTTGTGTCGTACTGTAGCCTAGCGTCCGGCGATCTAGATAGGTCCGTGCCGTGATGATGATGAAGAGAAGTTGAAACTCCGCCTTTCGTTTTCCCACGTACGCCATGGCTCTTGTTCTCATACTTACTGTACCACGTTCAGCGGTAATTACTGAGGCCTCCTTTGCTTCGAACATCAAAAAGGAATAACCTAACTTACACCGACTTGCACCCGCAACAGCCCGCACTAAGTTCAATACCGGATGCCACGAGCTATGAAGGTTAACTAGTATAATCTACCACCTTCGGCCACGCATTCGCGACGCCACATCTTCTAGACATTGTGGCATTACTAGCACTACTTTCATCGTTGCACTTAGCACGATTTTGACCCGATTTAGGTAGCCTAGTCGCTACCAGTGGACAAGTGCGCCGACAGATCTTTTTACTCCTCAAGAGAGGTGCGTACCGCTGTCATTTTTTGACATACTTCCTGATTCGCGGCATACGATAGAGGCTTATATGAAATGTACAAAATTCTTGAAGTTGTCATTCTCCTCCCCGTTCATACGCCCATATCCCGCACTCCGATGCCATGTCTAATGAAGTCGTCTTCCATCTACCAGACCCGCTTAGGAATTGGCCGTGGCCTCGCAGCATCAACCCTTTCTATGAGGAGTGCAAGACGGAGTCGCAGGAATGGTGTGAGAGCTTCAAAGCTTTCAGCCCCAAGGCACAGAAGGCGTTCAATTTGGGCAACTTTGGTAAGTTCAACACTTCCTGAGGCAGAAAGAACAGCAGATTAACCGTTTGCCCAAGGATTGCTCGCTTCACATTGGGTACCCGCTCTTGAAAAAAGGTATGCGTCTCACTCTATGGCGATGCGTGGTTTTCAACGTTCCCGCCACATCAAGATGGATGCCGCATTGGATGCGACTTTATGAATCTCGTGTTTGTCATCGACGAGCATTCTGATGTTGCCGATAATGAGACTGCGCAGTTCCAAATGGAGTGCGTCATGGACGCTATGCGCAATCCTTACAAGCCCCGTCCCAAAGGCGAATGGATTGGCGGCGAGGTAACTCGGTCGTATGTCGTCTCCACCATACTTGCTCGAATTTCGTATTCAATGCGGTCTCCGGTATAGGTTCTGGTTGAATGCCATTCGCACGGCTACACTCACAGCACAGAAACGTTTCATTCACACGTTCCAGTTGTACACCGACGCTGTGGTGCAAGAGGCTATCGAACGAAACGCGCATCATATACGGGACATTGAGGGCTACTTTGAAATCCGCAGGAATAGCTGCGGAGTAATGCCTTCGCTTACCATTAACGAAGTACATCTCAACCTGTCTGATACGGTCCTGGAGGATCCAGTCGTTAAAGAGCTCACGGCGCTGTGCGTCGACATATTATGGCTCACAAATGATATCAATTCCTACAATGTCGAGTGCGGGTGTATCCTCTGAATATCAGATATTAATTGGCACTATCGCAAAGGCAATCTCGCGGCCTTGACGGACACAATCTCGTTTCGGTTGTTATGCAGCACCTATGTCTTGACATCCACGGTGCCCTGCAGTGGATCTCCTAATATTTGGACGACCTGGTGGCCAAATGTTTGAATGCCTGGAACGATATTCCTGTGTATGGCGGGCCTCTCGACTTTGAAGTGAGGGCATATACCGAAGGTCTAGGAAACTGGATTCGCGCCAACGACCAATGGTGCTTCGAAGTATAGTCATTGCGATACTATCATTTCGAACGAACTAACAATTCTTAGAGCGAGCGCTACTTTGGTAAGGAGGGTATGATTATCCAGAAGACTCGCAAGGTCGCTCTTCTCCCAAAGCGACCGCATGTTGGGCTTTCCAATGCTCCGTACGTGGGTATGATATATGTAGTAGATCCGTGCACAGTATCATGATCCACAGCGCGTTCAATAAGTGACCATCATGCGGCCACGACGCTTGACGAATTTTTGGTCATAAAAATCCATCCCTAAGCATCTCTGTCTTGCCTATGGAGGATCACGCTAACGTGTCAGCGCCGATCCGGACTGTACGTTTTCCATTCAACTCGCAGTAGTACTTGTCGCCATCGCTGTATGCGACGACCTGAGGTCATGAACACAGTCGCGTGAGCGCTGGTTGAGCATGAGGTTTGTCTTCGCCATTCGGCGTCTTGTCGCCTCAGGCTAGGAGCTCTGATCAATAATATATAGTTCATCCTCATACTTGCTGTTTCAGTCGCTGCTTACCTGCGATTACGCGCGCTGATAGCTGATGCTTTCAATTAATAAATTGAGCATTTCCGAAGAGTAGGAAGCGATTACGTTGAAACACTAGTTACATTGGTGTGAAGTTAGGCCAAAACAAATACACGCCATCTATTCTCCCTAGTCTACGAGTTCAGAAATCCTCCTCGAGCGCTCTAAAAACTAATCAGATACAACCGAGAGTTGGCTTTTTGAACAGCGAACCCGGAGACAGTGAAAAGGCCCGCATCTTGTTCGCGATCTGTCGAGAAGCCAGCCCGAGAGTACTCGCTCACTTGACGCTCGAAGAAATTCGATTTTCCTTCCGGATCGATCAGAGCAGTTCTACATTGATGTAACATGAAATTGGACACACCTTGGAGAGAGATCATATCCATAAAGTCAAACTAGGAAAAGGTCATGAACGAAGTTGTGACATCGGTCTCTCTTACGGGATTCTCTACGTTGTAGACCTTCGAGCACCCAAGCTCTACAAGAAGTCTGTCTGCGACGAACTCGATGTACTGCTTCATCAAGGTCGCATTCATCCCAATCATCGCCACAGGAAGAGCCTCTACAAGACCGCCATTTCAGTACGAACATAACGGAGCAGAGGAGGCTGTATCATACCTGTGAGAAATTCTTTCTCGATAACGACGGCCTCTGTAATGATTCCCTTCACGACAACAGGGTGCGGCCGGCGGTGAAGATGGCGCATCAGAACACACGCAAAATCGGTGTGCAAACCTTCATCCCTACTGATCAACTCGTTAGAGAACGTGAGGCCGGGCATGAGTCCCCGCTTCTTGATCCAAAAGATGCTCGCAAACGCGCCCGAGAAGAAGATGCCTTCGATCGCAGCAAAGGCGACAAGACGCTCTCCAAAGGTAGAGTTTTTGTCGCTGATCCATTTGCGCGCCCAGTCGGCCTTCTTGGCGATACAAGGGATCCTCTCGATGGCCGAGAACAGCTTATCGCGTTCAGCTGCGTCCCGGATGTAGGTGTCAATCAGCAGCGAGTAAGTCTCGGAGTGAATATTCTCCATCATGATCTGGTACCCGTAGAAACACCGCGCTTCAGCGGACTGAACTTCGCTACTGAAGCGCTCGACGAGATTCTCGTTGACGATTCCATCTGAGGCGGCAAAGAATGCAAGGATGGAGGCGATGAAGTGGTGTTCGTCGGGCGTCAGGGAATCCCAGTCCCCAAGATCTTTGTTGAGGTCTATCTCCTCAGCTGTCCAGAACGACGCTTGTGCTAGTACGATCTGTCAGCTGAGAGCTAAAGCTATGATATCGCGCAACCTTTTTTGTACATTGACCATATCTGTCAATTCGTTAGAGGTACTAGAGCGTCACAACAGGAATGAACATACCTCCGGAAACTGGATGGGGAAGAGGACGAATCGACGTACAGATTCCTTCAGTATGGGCTCATCGTGCTCTTCGCAAGAGATATCGCCAGAGAAACGTTCAGTTGTCATGGAGCGATTGGTGCAAGGATAACGGTGAAGTATGGGATTTCTCGACGCAGATCTTATAGCTCGTAGACGACAAAACCCGTAATGGAAGCGGCTTCGAGGAAAGCTTAGCGGAGCGGGGGAAGAATTTTGCGATTAACGACTGGGGAAAGGATCCAACGGTCAGAAGGGTACTACCTCAGTCGACGCCGCGGCTCCCGATGTTTGCTAGCTGAATAAATTGCAGAAGACGAGCCGCATGAGAGAAAGTGGCGGACAAAATCGACGAGGGACCCGAAGTGAGACTTGAGGCAAAGTGTCGAATCCGATTGAAGAAAACTACGTACTTACGCTTGATGAAGAGGGAGATTGAAGTAGATCGATGTAAATTGAGGTCGATTTCTCCGACACCAGAAGAAGAAAATTCGCACTCAGTCAAGGCAGGTGGACAGATAGAAACTGCGTCCTTGATCAGTCTGAATTGTATAGAATTGCCATTGCAGCCCAGTCATTCCATTTCCCGTTTCTATGAAAAGGTGGACGTGTTGCCGATGGGATGTTGTCGTCGGTCGCATTTTCCGCCCACGGGAGTGACAGCATTATGCTTGGTCGCGTCTGTAAAGGACGAAATCTAAGAACCAAGTAGTACGTTTCGCACCGTAACAGTAGAGCGGTACGGGTTGTACCGGCGCCGATTCTAATTTCCGGGAACCAAATCGATACCGCTCCACGAGTTTTAACAGAAGGTGACGCAGAAATGAGTCATAAAGCTAATTTTGCCATCTTGGCTGAGCGCTAAGTTTACAATCATGGAAGGTGCGTTGAAGTCGTCCGGCGACTTTCCACCCGTCTCCCGATCTTCATCCGGTGATGTCCGACATCACCGATATCCGTATTGAGGTTAGTACATCATATGATTTTCCACCCCCATGACCAGATCGTTGACTACCACCTCGCGGATCTGCGAGTCTGTCTTCTTGAAGTACTTCAAAGCCTTCAAAACACCGAGAATGGCGCCTTTCATACTTCAGATGGTCACACTTCCGGGGCTCTGGGTAACTGTATGCTGTTCGACTGCATGGTTTACTGCATTGCTTGGCAATATATAGTACGAGCTAACTAGACGCGCCTTGCGCGGCGTCCAAGAAGTATTTTGGAACTCAGTCTTCATATCGGAACGTGTGGTATGCTCGGTCGCTCGGGCAAGATTTTCGTCCGACTAACCAAAATCATGGAACGCACGTTTGCGAGGCGTCGAAGAAGGCGTTGGAAATCGCGTCAACCTAGCACTTCCTCAATATTGATCCATGGTATAAAGGCCACCAATTTTCTTTCGTAAAATCCCAACCTGCTCTGTGCATCTACCCTCCTACAATGATTAGTCGCGTTACGTTGCACAGCGAACCAGAAATTGGTCAGGTATGAACAAACCTCTCCCCAAAGATACCGCATCTAACGCAGCATCATTGTAGCTTCGAGAAACAGTCGACAAGGTTGGGCGCATTATGCTCCCTTAATTGATACAATTGAACCCCTCTCTAGGCGTGTTACGGCTTGGACCTCAACTTTGTCGATCCAAATGAGTGAGCAGACATTTACTCGACGCTAACCTGATGTGAACTCAGTTCTTCTTAGGGTTATCGACAAAGTGATTGCGGGCTCGTACCCAGATATGACAGCCGCTGAGCTCGACGTTTGTGCTCTTCCGCTCTCTCAGTAGCGACGTCTATTGAAACGCATAACAGAACCTCACTGCCGAGACGGCGGCGTATCTCACCACCAAGCACCCGGACTACTCCACGCTTGCTGCTCGCATCGCTGTTGCCAAGTTGCACAGGGAAACAAAAGAGCGATTCAGCGATGTCATGCAGGATCTCCATTCTTATGGTTTGTTCTCCATTCGTATACCTCATCATCCCGCTCATCTTCCATGCAGTTCAGCCCAACACCGGAGGCAAAGCCGCCCCCATGGTCTCTAGCGATTTTATCGCGAATGTCATGAAAAACAAGGATGCGCTCGATAATGCCATCGACCATACCAAGGACTTTGACTATCAATAGTAAGTCCTGCCTTTGTTCGTTTATCCCTCTCCTGAGTCGTCTACACAGCTTTGGTTTCAAAACTCTCGAGCATTCCTATCTTCTCCGTATGAACGGCAAGGTCGCGGAGCGTCCCCAGCATCTCCTTATGCGACTGGCTGTCGGCACTCACGGCGACGATCTTGAGCGAATCCTGGAGGCCTACGAACTCATGAGCCAAAAATACTACACGCATTCGTCTGCGACTCTGTTCAATTCGGGCACCGTTCGTCCGCAGGTGTGCAGCTGCTACATGACGTGTCTGCGCGACGATGCCGTCGAGAGTGTCTTCGACACTTTAACGACGTGTGCTCAAATCGCGCGCCACGGAACGGGGGTAGCTGTTAGTATCTCCAATCACGGAGCCAGAGGGTAATTTGAACGTCGACTTCATGCCATACTCGTCGTACTTACTACCGCTTTTTAGAGCTTATATTCCCGAGTGTAATGGTCGGAGTGCAGGACTGGTGCCCATGCTGAGAACCTTCGATGCGGCCTCTCGTTACATCGACCAAGGCGCAGGCAAGCGTCCGGGAGCAATCAACATGTTTTTGGAGCCCTGGCACGCCGACATCTTCGAGTTTTTGGACATTCGGAAGAACAACGGCAAAGAAGAGATGCGCGCACGGGACTTGTTCAGCTCGCTGTGGATCCCAGATTTGTTGTACGTGATTCTCCACTACCGTCTCATCCCTGCAATAATCATAATGGTTATCCTAGCATGAAGCGGGTCGAGGAGGGTGAAAACTGGAGTCTATTCTGCCCGAGTGAAGCTCCAGGGCTGATCGATGTATATGGCGCCGAATTCGAGGAATTGTACGAACGGTACGAGCGTGAGGGACGCGCCAACCGTGTCATCCCGTCCTCAAAATTGTGGCTCGCCATCGTCACAGCGCAAATTGAGACCGGAAGCCCTTTCCTCATGTACAAGGACGCAGCGAATCGTAAGTTTTCTTGCATGTCCGTGCATGGCTTCAATCAACTCAGCTCCTCCTCAGTCAAATCCAACCAAAAGAACCTGGGCACTATCCGGAACAGCAACCTCTGCACCGAGATCATGCAATACTGCGGCCCAGACGAAGTCTCCGTGTGCACTTGCGGCACCCTCGCGCTGCCGGCGTTTGTCCACGACGGGCGCTTTGATTTCCCCAAGCTCCACGCCATCACCAAAGTCTTCGTCAAAAATCTCGATCGCCAAATCGACGTCAACTTCTACCCCGTCGCTGCCGCGCGTTCGCATCTCCGCCACAGGCCGCTCGGCATGGGCGTCCAAGGTCTGGCGGATGTGTTCATGCAGCTCCGTTTACCGTTCGAGTCGCAAGACGCGCGCCTCCTCAACCTGCAGATCTTTGAGACGATCTATCACGCGTCGCTCGAGGCGAGCGTCGAGCTTGCAGAGTGCGCCGGTCCGTATGACTCCTTTGAGGGCAGTCCCGCTGCGCGGGGCGAGCTCCAGTTTGATATGTGGGGTGTTACGCCGACTGCGCTGTGGGAGTGGGATGCGCTGAAGGCGCGCATCAAGGAGAAGGGTATGAGAAACTCGCTCATCGTCGCGTTGCCCCCCACGGTGTCGACCAGCCACATACTCTCGAACAATGAGTGCTTCGAGCCATACACGAGGTAACGTCGTTTCTCCGTAGGCATTTATTTTACTGAGTTGCCTTTTTTTTCTTTTTTTTCTTTCTCTCCACAGTAATGTCTACGCGCGCCGTGTAATGGCGGGGGACTTCCAAGTTGTTTGCCCATGGCTCGTCAAAGAACTCGCGGCGCTTGGACTGTGGAACGAGCGCATGCGGAACAAGCTGATCCTCGACGGCGGCTCGGTGCAAAAGATCCCCGAGATTCCCGACGACGTCAAGGCCATTTACAAGACTGTCTGGGAGATCTCGCAGCGGTGCCTCATTGATCTGTCCGCTGACCGAGGGGCGTTCATTTGCGGCAGCCAGTCTCTCAACCTCTTCCTCGCAAAACCATCGGTCAAACAAATGGTACTAAGATTTCCGATAATACACTCCGTTTTTTGATTTCGTACTGTTTCAAAAAAGCTGATTTGGTGTTTTAGACGGCAATGCATTTCTACGGGTGGAAGAAGGGTTTGAAGACGGGGATGTAGTACGTCTCTGACGTTCCCAAGCTCTAAAAAAATCTGACAATTCTGGGTTTAGTTATCTGCGAAGCCGTCCAGCTGTCGATGCCATCCAGTTTACGGTGGAAAAGGAAACTGAGGCGGATGAGAGTGAGACTGAAGGAGTCGCAAAATAGATTACATAGGCTTTCGTTTGTTTACACAGTTGGTCTTCATGTAGCTTCATTTTGGTCGTATACACGTAGTTGTTCTTTTACTTCGAACTCGCAGTACATCAAAAGTGTTCCAACAACGGTAACGACTCGACCGCTCGCGTGCATATGACACTATGTCAATGAGAAATCGATTATGGTCAAAGGAGGCAGCCCGTGTGATAATCAGAGACTCGGAGATAACCAAGCGATAGTTGTAATGTGCCCTCAGTTCAGTGTTCACGATCTCTACGCTACATCATTTCAAGTTGTCAAGGAGTCAAGAACTTGAAAACATGGCAATGGGCGCGTCATACCGCGTGGTCTTGATTTCTTGGCCGCTTGCAAGGCTGATAAGAAAGATTCTCAAGTACTTACACTGAACTAGGGGATCTAAGTATACTAAGAAACGGAAAACATATGAGGTGGCGGATTCACGTACCGAGTCTGTATTCATAAGCGCGGATCCTGGAGTGAATCGGAGGTGGATCCGCGAGAGAATGCATGCGTCGTACGGTCGATCCGTCCGGCTTCGATTCCAACATGTCTGCTCACAAACGGATTCAAATTATACACATGACAAGGTCGAGTAGCTGTATTTCAATTTGAGATAGACAAGTGTGCCAGGACTAACATTCCAAGTAACGAGTCAAACGGATAGAATAGCAACTAAACATCTAAGCCTGGGCTGATTTTTTGCGACGCATGAGATCCGTAAGGTGCTTAAAGGCCGGCTTTTCTCCAAGATAAAAGAACGAAATGATGAAGCCCGCAGCGAGCATGCCGATTCCCACAAGGCACTGGATCATCCATCCTTGCCTCAACTTGTCGTATATCTAGAAGTGGACCATGTCAATTCAGTCACAAACCCGACTTGCCAAGGACGGCAACGTACCTCACCACCCACGACAGGCCCCACTGCAATGGATAATCAATCTCCTGCAATCCTGGAGAAAGATATGTACCACATACCAGCGCACCCGATCCCAAACGCCATGCAAAACGCCGCATACACATGGGCATCTATATCAATGTTACTGACGTCGTATCAACAAGCTGTGGCGATAGGACTCACAACCGACACCCTCAATCGCGCGAGACACCGCAGCCATTTCGGCCATCAGAGGGGACACGATCCCGGACGCACAAAATCCTGTAAAGAACGATGAGAACCTGGTACTCACCGAGTGTATTGACATGGCATACTTGTAAGAGCAAATGTCACGATCAACAGCGGGAGATTGTTGATGATCATCAACGCCCACCACGGGACGGAGGCGACATACGAGACGAGAGAGATAAAACTCGTGCCGTAGCGATCGCAGATGTGACCTGCCAAAGGACCAGCTTGAAAAAGGTCATCAGTCTGGCAAGTTGCGAGAACAGGAGACTTACAGGCGAATGTAGGAACCACGGCAGCCAGAAAGACGAGCCCGACTTTTGTCGAATCGAACCCGAAGGAATCCTGAAGCTTGAGAGGAAGTGTCGGCTCGACGGACATGATCAATGCGCTATACCATGTCAGCCTGAATACACGAGTGGATCTGATTGCATGACTCACCCGTACAAGCACGTTAAAAATGTCGTTGCAATACCCCGAGAGGATTTTGAAAACTGAACAATGACCACAATCAACGAATGGGACCCGTTCTGTGCGCCATCTTCTGCTTTTTGTTGAGGGACGGTGTTGTCGCTTCCTTTCAAGGCGTGGGCTTCCGGTTCGTTAGTGTTGGGCTCCTTGGCAGGATCGTAACCATAACGCAAGGCAGCCTGTCTGTCAATGAGCACGAAACGACTTAGTAGATCGCAGAACGCGGTGATAATTCCAAATATACAGGGACCGCGGAAGCCAAATGCGCCGTAGAGTACCTGGCCAAAGTTAAATTGGAGAAAGAGGTGGACGTCAAGGGCGACTCACACCTCCGACAGCAGGCCCCACGAGCAAACTATCGAGCTAGTGAGTACTAGAACAAAGGGATAACGAATCCGATTTACCCTATAGCCTGGCCTGTCATGGCGACAGCGAGTTGACCTGTTCATTGTGTGAGGCAAAGGTGGGAGAGAACGTAATGGAAACTCACGGCCAATGAGGCTTGTCGGGGTCATGTCGCATCTGGCAGACGCAGTGAGGATTGGGAGGGGAAAATATGCACGGACGTACAGCAAAGCAGGACCGACGATCCAGATCATGGCGGATCCCGTACCTTGCAAGACGCGGGCAAGAATCATCAACCAGTAAACGGGAGCCTCCATGAGCATAATCTGCGATCCAATAAGCACGAAAACGCCCGTAATGAGCGGAGCAGAGCGTGTGTTGTATTTCTCTGAGATCATAGCGATAGGTAGGGTTGCTGCGACAGTTGAGAGACAACAGATGCGTGTTTGGACATGAGCTTACAGACGACGAGACCGGCACACTGCAAATCATGGTAAGAATACGGTCAAGATGAAGCGGGACCAACTCACGTATGCAAAGAGCAGCCAACTGGTGAGGACCGAAGGCGACGCATAGCCGAGTATTTGGAGCTGGAATGGGAGAACGGGGACAAGGATGGAATAGACGATCCAGTCAGTCGCTATGCCTAACAGTCCAGAGGATCAGCACTCTTCACACCCATACAGACCGTGAAACGAGACCTAGCCCAACGACAAAGGTCGCATACCAATACGACGACCGCCATTTCAAACCGTATGGCACTTTGTTCATATCTGCTTGTGGAAGAGAGGTCAACGTGGCGTAAAAAAAGAATGCGAAGCCGGCAGATTGCGCTGCTTGTCCGCCGCACCGAGGAGTCCGCGCTGTTTACTCTCAGATACGAACGGAAGACCGCCGATCAACGCGAGTTGTACGCCACTTACTAAAACAGAAGCTAGCGGACAACGCCGAGCAGAACAGCGCATTTTGTCCGCTATCCGCTCATTGAACGTGCGTTGTGTTTCGAGAGGGAGGTTGCACAGTGCATTGCCTGTGAATGGAAATCAAAATGAAAGGCAAGTTGAAGTGAGTAATTCTAGATTGAGACTCAGCGATCGACGTCCTGCCTCCACTGAGTAAAACGAGCCGTCCAACGCGTACGCTGATCAAAGCTAGCTCCAATGATAACACTCCAACCCACTAACAATTTTCGCTGTTGATGTCATCCCCTTGGCTTCGACCATCTGCTGACTCGCATCATTACGAGTCTATCTACCGCTATATCTGGCATGCATCTTCCTGGCCTCTAGTATAAAAGAAGAACACGTCCGGACTGGGCTTGTACATATCCAATGCCTTCCATCCTCTTCGTTCTCACATCTTGCGACACCAACCTCGTCGGAAAGCCTACGGTGAGGTCGCGCGCGCGTCTGCTCGTACCCGCGCCACCCTGATGAACGTTAGGGCTACTACCTCCCCGAAGCGGCCCATCCGTACTACATCCTGACCCCGACATGCACAGTCGACTTTGCGTCCCCAAAAGGCCCCAACCCCCCGCTTGATCAACGTAGCGTCACCGTAAGCACATCTCTGGTACTACTCCAAACTTGGAGCTAATCGCTTCACGGGTATCATGTAGGCGTTCGAAAAGGACGAGGATTGCGTCAGGTTCCTCAAGGACCCCATCGTGGCCGACAAGCTCTCCCACGCAAAGAAGCTCTCCGAGATCAGCGCAAAGGACTACGATGCCGTATTCTATGTCGGCGGACATGGACCTGTCATCGATCTGCCTACGGACGAGGATAACATCAGGCTCGCCTCAGAGGCAAGTAGTACCGGCGCTATGACATGATATCCCCGTTTACTTACCAGCGTCAGTTTTATCAAGCGGGCAAGATCACTTCTGCCGTCTGCCACGGTCCTGCGTAAGGAGGCCATCTTTGATTCTAGTCTACAACAACAAATTTTATTGACGCGCCCGCCGTTTACTTACAGTGCTCTGGCGAACGCGGTCGACGCCGAGGGGAAATCGATATTCGCCGGAAAGAACTTTACTGGTTTCTCCAACGCTGAAGAGGTCCAGGTCGACTCTGTCAGCTCGATTCCCTTTTCCCTCGAGGACGACATTTCCAAAAAGGGCGGGATCTACAGTAGGGCTGAGCCTTGGCAAGTACGTCGTCAGCGTATAATGATTCCACGTCGAGCTTTACTGATCTGATTTATAGAGTAAGGTGGTGGTTGACGGCCATCTTCTGACAGGCCAGAACCCAGCGTCTGCAGCACCGCTTGCTAACGCCATTTTGGAAGCGTTGTAAAGTAGTCACAACATGTATCAAAGAAATGTACACCACGGCGACCATTTGTAGATCAGAAAGGCTCTTCCGCAAGCGGCACTGACCCAGAAGAAATCTCTCAACCAAGTGCATAAGCGTTTCCTCAGTAACGACGCCACGGATAGAAGAATCCTTAGTGTTGGGCGTTCATCTCGTCGCAATTATGACATGAAGGAACGAAAGAAATCGTCATGAACGTCTGTTACAGTCCGTTCTGGCGCGTTCATCATGGAGTGCCGGTTCATAGCCTCAAGTGTTCGTCGACTGACATTGTAACCTACGTCGCACTCGTCATCCAGAATTTCCAAGTCGCTGCTGTTACGCTAATGAATGAAATTCGCGCATTGACGTAGTAATCTAGATATACATTGGATAGACGTGGTTCATGATAATGTAAAACACAAGGACAAGCCAGCACTCAATACTCAGTTTCCACCGCGGAGGCGCAACACTAGAAGGGGTCAGAACACGATAGAGATTTCTGTAAGTTGACTCACCGAGGTGAAGAGTGGACTCCTTCTGGATATTGTAGTCCGACAAGGTACGCCCATCCTCGAGTTGCTTGCCAGCAAAGATGAGGCGCTGCTGATCAGGCGGGATGCCCTCCTTGTCCTGAATCTTCGCCTTGACGTTGTCGATAGTATCGGATGACTCCACCTCCAGTGTGATGGTCTTGCCGGTCAACGTCTTGACGAAGATTTGCATACCACCCCGGAGACGAAGGACGAGATGAAGAGTCGACTCTTTCTGGATGTTGTAGTCGGAGAGGGTACGACCGTCCTCCAACTGCTTGCCGGCAAAGATCAATCGCTGCTGGTCAGGAGGAATGCCTTCCTTGTCCTGGATCTTGGCCTGTGGGAAGATAAGCTGTTGACCTCGAGCTCATGACGACGAACGTACCTTGACATTGTCGATAGTGTCGGAAGACTCAACCTCGAGGGTGATCGTCTTGCCCGTAAGGGTCTTGACGAAGATCTGCATACCTCCACGGAGGCGCAGGACGAGATGAAGGGTAGACTCCTTCTGGATGTTATAGTCGGAAAGGGTGCGGCCGTCCTCGAGCTGCTTTCCGGCAAAGATAAGGCGCTGCTGGTCGGGCGGGATGCCTTCCTTGTCTTGGATCTTGGCCTACACCGCGCCGTTAGCTGTGCACCAATGAACGACGCGGCAGATAGCTTACCTTGACGTTGTCAATGGTGTCAGAGGATTCGACCTCGAGGGTGATGGTCTTGCCAGTGAGAGTCTTTACGAAGATCTGCATGGTTGTGGAAAAGGCGAGTGGAGGTGACGGTCAAGATGGGAGTTCTGGTATAGTGGCGTTACCGCAGTCCCTTTATAAGGCGCCCCGCAAGCGGAGTTTGAATCAGGCTGATGCGGAAGAACCTTCCAGTCATCACCGAGTCTGACAACAAAGTACTGTAACGGATTGGTAACGGAGGGGATGATTCCCCAATTATCAATATGTTGCATAGGACCCGGTAGCCGCGAAGAGTATAACAATAATCATTCATAGGTGACGAAACTTTGGACGGCATAGATTTTCTATTGTATCCCGTGTCGCCGGTATCTGAAGCGCAACCAACTATATACATGGCCTATAGCAGAATATTCGGAACTAAACAGATTCGCGCTCTACCCAGTCTCAAAAACAGTTTTCGAAACAGCATCGACCTTCCTTCTATGCTTCAACAAAACTCGAATAAAACTGTATGATCCAATGAATATTATGAAGCGCCTCATAAAACTTGCCCGTCACTTGAGCTGTCACTTACTTCGTCCTTCTTATCTGCCACCTTGGCCTCTGCCTTCCTTTCAACCTGCGCCGGCGATTGATGAACTGCAAGATATTACAAGACGTAAGGACGAGCACGAACCTCTGATGCATACAAAGTCAGACTGGTCTACTAGATTTCGTTCAGCGTGAGGTCGTGGGGATACGCAGCAGCGTCTCTGAACGAGCAATCAGTAAACATAAATCCAAAGAATAAACAAGATGGCACGTGTTCGCTCGCGTGTAAATCCGTTGAGTAAGCGAGCGCCACAGACTGAAAAGGAGTGCCTTGATGAATGCAGCGTCCGGCGTCAACGACTGATGACGGGGCGACAGAAGGAATACGACAAGCAAAGAGATTTTGGGGACATGGAGGCTGAAGATAGAGAGTAGATCTTGCATCATGACGACGAGGCTGGGAGCGATTGTCTGTACGAGATGTTAGGCGTCGAAAGGAAGACATGCCTCTATCTTTTCTGACGGCGGTATACACGCCAGGCATCCAATATCAATCCATACAGGATTATTGTACTTGGCTGGGACGAACCCGAGGTCCTTGGAGCTGCTATATTGTTGAAGGTTATGTTATGAACCAACTTTGATTCTTGTCTGTACCGGCGTTGGTCGTAGAATCAACAGTGGTACAGAGGGGTGCTTGAACATTCATTCTATTATGGAATACAAGCGTGTAATAAACCACCTGGCGCAAATGAGAAGGGCAAAATAAAGGGTTGGGGAAATACACACCTCCTGTTGCATTTAGTGCCCTTCGGCAGCACCGTCCGCGAGATGTCCAGCCTTGCTTTCGTGGTATTCGGTGTAATTGTTGGCCCAGGTGTATACTCCGTAGCCTGCCGCTCTGTGAGCATTATTACAACGCGGTCGAAAAAGGCGAGAACTACCAAAGCCGAATGGAATAACCCAGTAGACGGCCTCTTTCGAAAGACGCCTGTATCCATTGAAGAGGTAGTCGCGTGCCCAGTGGGGTGCCGCCTTGGACTGGAAGGGGGACAAGGCTATAGGAAAATGTCAATAGACGTGTCTATTGGCGACGTCGTGAAGCACGCACAGTATTGGTACATCCCCCGCTGCTTCATAAGGCCGTGTTTGTCGCCCCACCATACGTTCTACGCCTCCATTAGCATCGTTCGTCATAACCATTGTATGATTGGCTCACATAGGCTCGGCGGGCTGCAAAGCATGTCAATAGTCAGAATACAACTGAGCGCGCCGTGTACTCACGACCAGGCATGTCCCCGAGACGGATAAGTGAGGGTCTCATGGTTGTGTTGAAGAGAAAGGTGCTCAAGAGCTGGCGGAAACCCGATAGTTCCCGGTAAGGCGATCAATATGCACAAATAGTGTCGGCCCGCCTTTACCCGCCATCTCCCGTCCTCAAAATTCAAACGTTCGATTCCAAACCTGCTATCACAAGCTATCTCGACGCGTCTGTCGAATAGACATCTTAGGGCGACAAGCGTAGTCTACCATTATGATGCCAAACTCGAGTGTTCGACGCGGTCCGCGTACTCCCAACAGATCTGACATATTTCAGCTCACATTTGTCCTCGGTGGGGCTTTGTCTGAACTTCTAGTGAAGATGAGTTTAACGGAATTTGCGCCAGCTGGGGTACCATAGCATAAATGGAAAACACTATCCCAATAGCGCGCCTTCAAACTCACGAGAGCTTACGAACGCAGGGAAGGACGTCCTACACGTATTTTTTCCTCGCCGCTGGAAATACGACAAGACTTTCTTCCTCACAAGTAATATGCCTCCTTTCGACGACAATGAGAGGGTTCATTGGACATCCATCTCTGGGACATGCAACGCACGTCCTCTTGTCTGGCCTGCATCGGAGTATTATCAAGAACAAGGCCTATTCATGAAGACTGAGCTTTTGGAATTTCAAAGAAGGTATCGTCGCGTCAAAGCGGAGCGCGAGAGAGGTTTGTCGTGGTGTTCGTTTTCAAGAAGTACCTACTTAATCTCATTATCGAAATCTAGTCTACGGTACTTGCGTATCTTTAGATCTTTCGTCATCCCGGTGCACTATATCAAGCGCGATTCTTGCCACTACGCGCTTTGTCGAACATGCCGGACATCATCAGCTGATAAGTCCACTAGATATGTTCTGTAAACCGTGAGAGACGAACTCTATCTCATGCTGTTATAACCTGTCTTCAGAAGGCCAGATACCAGGCATGGCTCCCGTTCTCATCGTCGCAGTACTCTTTCTCGTTACATTCGGACTCAGCAGCCTCCTCCGCCGCCGACGATTTGCTCTGCCACCAGGGCCAAAGGGTCTGCCAATCGTTGGCAATCTCTTCAATCGCCCCACGAGTCGGGCATGGCTGTACTATGGCAGTTGGTCGGATGCCTACAACTCCGATGTTGTGTCTATGGAAGTTTTGGGCCAGCCGGTGATCATATTGAACTCTGCCAAAGCAGCCATGGAGCTACTCGAGAAGCGCTCCGCGATATACGCAGATAAACCTAGTGCGTTACGACAGGTTAATACGCGGTTGATACTCAAAATCAGGTTTCCGTATGTCCAACGGTCTCATGGGCTGGGGCTGGGACTTTGGTTTCATGCGATACTCAGATAGATGGAGGTGCGTTCACGAATGTTATTCGCTTTACTCTTCACTAATTTCAATGACAAGGCTCCATCGAAAAACTTTCAATCAGTATTTCAACGCGAATCAAGTCTCGAACTATAGGCCTGTTCAAGTTCAAGCTACGCTCCGATTCCTGCGAAGGCTGCTACAGCGACCGGACGACTTTTACCAACACGCTCGACAGTAATTTGTCCAATTATTCTGTGAGCGTCGAGCTGACCTTTACTCCTGGTTAGTGTCACAAGTTCCATAGTCCTCTTGTTGGTATATGGCTACGAGGCTCAAGAAGAAAATGATTGGTACATTACCATCGTTAACAAAGCCTTACGGAAATCCGAAGTCGCCATGCAGCCGGGAAGATATTTAGTTGACTACATGCCCAGCCTCGGAATGATTCCTTGTTTGTATCCTCACACGGGAGTACGCTACGCGAGGTGCTTACTTAAAGCCTTTAGCTTGGTTCCCCTTTGCGGCCTTCAAGAGGTTAGCAGAAAGTGTAGCACCAGAGGCGCGGGATATCCTCAACCTACCTTTTACAACGGCTGTCGCTCAAAGATCGAGAGTATGCATTGCGCCTGCGGTTTGGACATTGCGTTTGGCTCATACGGGTCGTAGGGAGATGCAAAGGTCGCTTCCACGTTCGTCACCACAAGTCTCGATCAACTGGAATCTAAGGAGCTCGCTGGCGTTGAATATGACCGTGTTCTGGAAGCAATCAAGGACTGTGCCGGGGTTGGGTTAACTGGTCAGTGTTCCATGATGTTGCGGTCCTTCCTTACCTTACTGACGCCACAACTTCTGGCAGCTGGCGCCGATACAGTGTGTTCCTTCCTTCAGCAGTCGTTTACTGATGTTCACGCGTTGTCATCAGACCGTGGCTGTCATACTCACAACGATATTGGCGATGGTTCTTAACCCAGGCGCTCAAAAGAAAGCTCAAGCTGAGCTAGATGCCGTTGTTGGTAGAAGTAGACTTCCGGGCTACGACGACGAGCCTAGTCTGCCGTACGTCCGGGCGTTGATCTTGGAATCGATGCGCTGGAGGCCTGTGTCGCCGTTGGGTATTGAGTCTTCTACCTTGGTGCTGCCGCATACTGATGAACAACATTACCTGAAGGCATCGCTCATAATAACATGTCCGACGACGTCTACGAGAGCTATGTCATTCCCAAAGGTGAATTCCCATGGCCTGCACGACTCGGCACACACTCAATATCTCTCTAGGCTCGACCGTGAGTCCGAACGTTTGGTACTTGTCCTACATTATGGCTATTTGTAAAGTGATTATTGACAACAACCTTTAGGGCAATCCTCCATGATAAAGACATGTACCCGAATCCAGAGGCCTTCGACCCGGACAGGTTTCTAGGTGACAGCCCTCAGTGCGATCCCACCACCGTAGGAGCGTTTGGATACGGGAGACGGTGAGGCGCATAGTACATATTGAGACTCCGAAAGAGGCTCATGCATTCGATCAGCAAATGCCCTGGACGATACCTCGCTCGCGAAACGGCCTTTATCACGATTTCATGTCTCCTTTGGGCGTTCAAGATAAACAACGCAGTCGACAAAGATGGGAAGACTTTTGTGTTGGATGATATGGCGTACAGTGATGGGATTGTAGTGTATGAACACTGGTTCTTCTTTCTTTTTTCTCGAGCGCGCTGACGAAATGGCACAGGCAACCGTTACCTTTCAAATGCGCTCTGACGCCACGCTTCTCGGAAGTGGAAAAGGTGATCAGTCTTGCTGAGACGGTTATGTAGCTCTAGTATTAACACATGAATATGTCCACCTTGCTTATTTCTCCTTCCTTTGTTCTTTCTCATCGACATTGGAGGTGTCATGGTCACTATAGCCTGTGGGTGAATCACAACAATGCCGTATTGCGAGCACGGTGTATAACGGCAGGATGGTTCGCGTGGTTCTCGCGTGAAGCTCACTGGGTTCACATGTAGAACTAATGGCTGTAGACATTTAACGATTTTCCTACTTGTATACCCCTTCCCTGCACGACAGTGACGACACCCGAGCGTCACGCGGGAACCACGTGAGGAACGGTAATTCCATCCATCTCCTTATAGACGTAGGCTCTTGCGATGTAACGACCATGTCTTCCGCATCTCTCGCGAAGCCATCACATACATTTCGCATATATCTCGATGGCCTGGATAGATTACCGGAACATCTCAAAATTTCCGACTACTCACTTATCGAGGCCGACGCGCGGGCTGCGCTTGACGCAATGAAGAAGCCAGTTCCAAAAAGTACGTCGACGTCTAGATAACGCTGTTCGCCCCGTCTCTGTACAGCATTTTATCTCTACAGGAATTATGCTTAAATTCATTTCCAGATATTCAAGGCCGTTCGGATAAAGGACAGGACATCGGAATACTGCATCCTGGCGTTGTGTACATTACAACACATAAACATCTGTTCAACTTCGCGTATTTGTGTCAGACTGATGACGGTAAGAACTTTTCTGCAGAGAATTATATGGACTGAATGGATGCTAGTTCCCACTGAGATTCTCCCCCAAGTCATCTGGGCACTCGAATGGAATGTTCTCGCATTGGTGGAGGCACCTGTTGAACAACTGCGCTCAATTGGGCACATCCTTCCCCACCAGCATGGAGAAGTTGCCAGGTTTGCCAGGTATTTCATGACATTGAATTCCCGGCGGAAACTGTCTGCTCACATCCTGTGAGTACCTACCATCCTCACTACATGTCGAGACGTGATTAATCGCGTCTCTAGAAAGCCTGAAGTCGACCGCCCAATCGAGGCACTGCGCCACATGCGTGCGGCGATACAGGCTGACGGGGAACAGGCGACGCGCATTGGAAAACCCACGGACACTTGGCAGGGAAATCCGTTCGTCCCCTCCCAATTTAGTCTTGCTCTTTTACCCTCAACTTCTCAGTGGATTGCACATCGATTATGTGGTTGCACTTGCCCGATCGCGTACAGACGACGCCGAAGCCAAAGTCGCGTTGAGCCGCATCATAAATGAGCCCCTCAAGAATTCACAATTCGCGTCTTCACACGGCGCTTATTCCAACGTCGCTGCCAGATTTTACCTCGCGCGCGTTCTACGCCGTCTTGGCGACATTGAAGAAGCCCAGAAGCTGTCAGTACTGAGTACATTATCTCATTTCTTCACCTCACTTAAATATATGGACCATAGTGAATCTTGGCTGGTGACATGGTTCAAAAAGAACCCAATGAAAATTGTCGGCAAGACTCTTCGGATGTGGTTCTCGACGGACTGCGATCCAAGCACAGACCCCGTGTACACGCGTCTTGGTGGTGACGAATGGCTCAAAGGCCGCACTACCACATTCAAGACGGCACAGCGCCAAACACGGACATGTAGGCAGTGCAGCGCGTCCGAGCCAAGCATCACCGTCTTCCAATGTTCGCGCTGTAAATACATCTTCTATTGCTCCCCGGAATGTCAACGAGCCCACTGGCCTTACCACAAGGAGATGTGCAAGGAGCGCGCCGAGTCACTGAAGAAGGTAGCGGAACAGCGCAAAGTCGATCCAAAGGCGGCGAAGCGCGGCGAGGACTGGATCAAGTGGCGCGACAGCAACCATCCCGCGAATAACGTGTGCCCCATGCACGCGCTCGGTTTGAAGCGCGACCCCAGTCGCGGCGCAACGCATATTTTCGTGAAGATGGTGGAACACGTTCCCAGTGCGGAGGATGTGCTCAACCGCTTCGTCGTTGTGCAGGCGGGCGTGTTCAAGATTAGCGACGTGCAGCCTGACATTGAAGGGATCCTAGGTCTCAACAAGAACGAGCTTCCAGAGTTCATGGCCGAGATCAGTGCAGAATTCGACGCGGGCCCGGGCAAGCACAATGATCGGGTGGGGTTTTTCGATTTAATGTTTTCCCTACAACCGGGCGTGCAGGCATATATAGGATATAGTACGTTTCTCGCCATTCATTCTTCGATATTATGAGAAGGTTCTTTGTTTTCTAGTGGGAATAGCGAAAACCCGTCTGGCGCATGTGCCGTATGACCCGGATTGGCGCGCGATGATGAACAAGAAAGGGGATCCACCTGAGCCTATCATGTTTGTGTCTGGGAAGAAGGATGCTGAGCACGACTTCTAGCACACACACATCACTTCACTTTACTAGCACATATAACCGTTGCATTCCACTCGTGCAGGGTGCTCATTGTGGATGCAGAGCATGATATATCATTCTGGGAGGCGATGGCGCTCGCGTTAGAAGGATCGCCCTGCGATACCGCAATCTGGGCCGCATCCATTGCGGTTACAGCTTGTTTCTATAGACAGCACAGCTGTACAGCGGAAGGAATCAGAGATCAGATACATTGAGACTCCAGAGGGTGAAATCAATCAAGTTCATGCTTATCAGTTTGCCGCCGGAGCTGTTTTCGGCTCTCCTCGGCTTGGTGATTCTACATTTGTTTGCTTTCTTAGATGACAACGGTTTTCCGATTAACCGTTTCGTTTGCAGTCTCATAGGAGGAGGAGCAAGGTTCTCAGCATCCCTTGGTTAGTGACGAGTCCTCCTGATGCAGCGAAGTATATCATTACTGATTCTGCAGCTACTCAACCCAACTCACACGCTTCGCGGACGAGCGGCAAAATGTCTAATTCTAATCGATGACTCTGAAAGTGTACGAACAAGGGTACATAGCTGCATACGCGTTGCGTGGCCTGCCGGCTCTAACATGTAAGATTTATGCGCCAGCGATGTATAATGTAGGTCTCAATTATCGTATAAAAGAGGCGTTCATCGTTCATCTTTTGTTCAATAACACCAAGCGCAACCATGGCTCCTAGTAATTGGGAACAGCTTCACATCAACCTACAGAAGAAGACTGCCCCGCCAGTCGTTCACGCTGATCTCAGTGGCAAAACCGTCATCGTGACTGGCGCCAATATCGGTCTGGGGTTCGAAGCATGCAAGCATTTCGCCAGAATGAATGCAGCGCGCGTCATCCTAGCTTGTCGCAGCGTCGATAAGGGAAATACTGCATTAGCCGGTATGTTAATCCATTCTTGTTGGATGGATTTTTACGCGTCTTCTTCTTGACAGAGCTGAAAGCGGACACTGGCTATAGCGGCGGGGAGGTCTGGCAGGTCGATTTCGGCAGCTTTGCCAGTGTATCTGCATTTGCAGACCGAGCTGATCGCGAACTTGACCGACTGGACATACTCGTCGAAAACGCCGCAGCCACCAACTGGGGCCCTTTTGAATTCACAGAAGACGGCTGGGAAAAATGGTTTCGTGCTCTTCCGTATCTTTTTGGTCTCAAGATTGCTGACATTGTTCAATTTAGTTTGGAAGCGAACTGCCTTGGCCAGGAGTTGCTTGCGTTCCGCCTGCTTCCTCTGCTAAAGCGGACTGCTGAACAACATCCCGGTTCTCCGCGCCTTGTTATCGTCACCAGCGGAGTGTTCTTCACAACCGACATCCCCGAGGTCATCCTCAATGAGCCCAAGATCCTCGAAGGATTGAACAAGCCGGAGCTTTGTATGCCGAAACCGAAAGAGAACAACGCTCCAGATCCCGACGCATTCGGTAACATTGAGCGTTACTCCCATACCAAGCGTACGTTCTACACACCATTCTACATACCGCTTCAGATTTATCTGAATTTTTTTTAGTTCTAAACCTCTTCTTCACCCGTTCTCTTCAATCCCATGTTGGGTCTTCCATAATCGTGAACTGCGTTAACCCTGGGTTCTGTGTTTCCAACTTGCGCAGCACGCTCCCCGATTTCCTGAAGGAGAGTAACGCAAAGTCAGAGGCAGAAGCGGCTTTTACGACTGAGGAGGGAAGTCGACAACTGGTTTATGCGGCCGTCGGGGGTGCGGACAACGAAGAGGAGCTCCGTGGCGCATACATCGATATGTCTGAAGTCAAACAGGTTAGCGAGTGGGTGCTGAGCAAGACGGGTAGGGAGGCGGAGGATCGACTTTGGGTGTGTTGCGCCTGTTTGTTTCTGGGGGTTGATTTTGTACTGATTTTGTTTTACAGACCGAAACGGTGGACATCGTGAATGCTGCGGACCCGAAAGTGGCAGATATCTTCAAACGTTTTGTGAAGTAGTCAGCGCATCGCTCGGAAGTAGAATATGCGGCTACGATATGCTAATCATTATCATCGTTGAAAGTTTTGTGTACGTTTCATGGTTCAGAGCGCTGCAATATCTGGTACAAGGCATGTTAGTCATCCGACACGGTTGTCATTATGATTCATCACATTATGAGTGCATATAGAAGGTATCCCCATCTTAGAAATGAGGCGCATTAAGAATAATGCCCATAAGACAACCCGCAGATATACCAGCAATAGGTACCGTTAGCACCCATCCAAACACAATCCATCCATAAGCTTTCCAGTTGAAGGCCTTGATGTCGCCGTTACAGATCGCCACACCCATAGTGGCACCAGTGATGCACATAGTCGTCGAGACCGGAATCGCATATTGCGAAGCCAGTAAGACGGTGATGGCAGAGCCCAACTCCATACTATAACCACGCGAAGGCGAGTGCAGCGTCAGCCGGTTACCGAGGATGCTCATGATGTTGTAGCCGTAGGTCGCCAGACCAATAACCAAAAATGCGGCACCGGCGACGAGAATCCAGACGGGAGTCTCGCTCTCCTTGCCCGCAGGTAAACCGGTACTCCAAACGGCGTAAATCGCGGAATATGGACCGACAGCATTGCCCACTGCAGCACGCTATTAGTTGAGAGCCTCCACGAAAGGAGTGACGTACAGTCATTGGCGCCATGGGCAAAAGACGCGGCACAGGCGGTCATGACTTGGATGAAGCTGTACAGATGCTCGGTCTTGTTGTCGTATTGAACCGCGCGACTGTGCATGTCCTCCAGTCCTTGGCCCTGTCTGGCATGGACATCAACTGTTACAGGCGTTATGGAGGCAATCAAGGACCCAGCGACCACAACATACCCTTTGTACCATGGGAAAGAATAAACCACAACCAAGGGATCGATTTATAACGGGCGATGATGTACAGATTCTTGGGCATATACCATCCACCCTCGATGGGGTGTGCGTCGACATCCTTGAGAGCGGCAGGAAGAGGAGCACCAGAAGCGGCGGGCGGCGCGTCCGTTGGTTCATGTTTCTCATCTGCTGATGAGTCGTCTGACGAGGGGTGCAGGTTTTCGGCATCTAGGAGAAGTTTAGCCATCGGACCTCGAAAACACCACGACCACCTACCTTGAGGTTTCGCGGGGACTGGGTGATCAACCTCATCCTTCCTGATGCGGTAGTCGGGGACAGCGGAAATGCCTTCAGCATCAGCGGGAGCCGGACGCCACCAGAGCGCAGGGCCAAGGAAGAAATGATAGAAGCGAAGTGCTGATGGCGTTATCAGTTCCTGACAAGATTGGACAGGGGATCGATTCGACTTACTGTAGTCGTTTCTCACCGTTTTGCAGTAAACGTACGGCAGCCAGAAAATGACAGAAAGAGCAGCAATCACAGAAGATGTACCGACAATTGCCGCGGCCATTATATTGGGCGCTAATTCATCGAGATGGAGGGTAGGCGATCCCTTATATACTAATGCAAGGTCAACAGATTGTCGAGATACTTGTTCATAGAGAAGTCTCACCAATGACCATGGTAAGGATGGCGGTGACAGTGAAGAAGAAGACCGGCGCAGCGATGAAACCTGCACGAAGGGAATTTTTGCGAACAAGCACGATGTACTTCGTGAGCAAGTAAATGACGGCGGCGAAGCCAGCAGAGATGGCGGGAGCCTAATTTAAGACAAGGTGAGAGAAACGATGTTGTGCAGTGCACGAAACGCACAATGAGAAAGCCAGCAAAAATCGTGGCCAGACCTTTACCGTCGTTCCACCCCCAGTTAACAGCATCTTTACCCCCAACGGCCACGCCGATCCCCGCCAATGCGGAAACAACTACACAGCGATGAGTCTATGCAAGAAAGGCGAGGAGATGAGTTACTTGAGTATGTCGTAGATACGGGCCACGAGTGCTTGGTGGCGATCATCAACCAAGTGGCGGAGCAGCATAGAGCCACCTGAGGTAAAAACCGGTCAGAAGAAACGAAGATCGCTAGAATAACCAAACTAACAGTAAATCCAAGAAGTTGAACACCGGCGTTGTTGTCAAAGGCAGAGAGGGACTAAAACGTTTTCAGCAATCAAGACTTCATTGACGATAGGCAGGATACGTACAACGATGCCATTTTTAATCGTTCCGGATACGCGCGCGCCAACCAAGACTCCGCCTAAGAACTCCATGACAGCGGCGGCACAGCATGCTTGGAACAACGTTAACGATCTCGATCCAACAGAGGTGGCGAAGGACTATCGTATGGTTAGAGGTGTCCATGAATTGGAAAGACAAAGGCGTACGTTCGCAACATCATTGGCGCCTATGAACACAACAATTTAGGCGATTAGAGGTTGACAAAGTGTAAGACATACCAATGTTGTACGCATCCAGTGCAGCAAAGATGGTACCGAAGGCGAAGATATAGTCCCACTGATGAAGGGCAGGCATGATAGGACGGACGCTTGCTGTGGATGCGGCTACATGGTCCTCCTTCTTCGCTGTTATATAACGCGAACTCAAGACGAACGTGCGCCTTCCATATGATACGGTAAGACTTGGCGATGGCGAGTGGACCTTGGCAGATCCAGGAGTGCTCGGCACGGAGCGGTACCTGTAAACTCACTATAATCGGCCAAGACGTATTTCATGATACGAGGCGAACGTTCTTGTGTTGTTCGCGCCCAATGAATCTAAAGGACAGAGAGCTAGCATTTGACAAAGCAACAGCGACGACGAAAAAGGATACAAACTTCGTAATATGGACATAAAAAAGGAGAGTTCCATCATCTAAGTTCCCAATCAAAAACTGACAGCCACCCTCGACAACCCACTCTTCACATAAGACCGACTTCGACTAGCCCATGGTCTAGGTATCCGTCCATCGTTGACACGACTGAATAACATGCCAGCGACCTGTTTGGAATAGTCGACCTTGGCACTGCATTCCTGACTCAAAACACTCCGACCGCTTGCAGACGGCTTGTAAAGCGCGGCAAGCGGTCTGTGAGTGATTGATGCGTATCTCCGCGCATCGTGTGACCCTGCATTCTCCTGCGTCTCGATTTCTGGTTCCTCCTGCTCTATCACAGCTTCAAAAGTAGAACGTGCTACTGCCATTGAGGGCCTTGTACTTGGCGACTTGCCAGGATAGGCGTCCGCATATGGACTAGTTCGACGGTGGCTGATGGGTGTGCGTTTGGGAAAGGATGATGAAGCAGATGGCGTGTCGCGGACATGAGTTGTAGGCGATGCCATAGGCAATACACCTCCTTGAAAACTAGTAAAGGCTTTCCGAGGGCCCTTTGGTTTGGAAGGACCGGTGTAAGTCGAGGTGGAAGATGATGGGACATTGGTGTCGACAGAGTATAGAGCGCTGGCGCCGCCGTCACGGTAGGCGGGCGCAGCAAAAGGAGTCTTGACAAGGCGAATAGACATCGTGAGAGGACAAGTTGTAGTGCGAGGCAAGGCGACGCCGTCAAGACGAATTAAGGGTTAGACCCAGTCACTGGTCGAAGTAATAAGTACGCGACGAGAACAACAACAAAGAGATTACCCATGTGGCACCCGGCTCAGGGCGTACCCCGCCAAATAAAGAGAACAATGGCGCTTTCAGTTATTAGTGAATCTTCTCGAAGAGGGTGGTGGTAAGTTGTCAAGTTAAAACGTGGAAAACGTGGACTATGCAGGCAACCGCTTTCCTTTCTGGGAACAATCAATCGATCATTTCGTCCACAGCTGCGGGTCTTTTTGTTACCATTACGCAACCACAGTGAGCCTAGAGCACATTCACAGATTCACAATAGCTTTGACATTCTTCTCATGGAATCGCGCAAGTCGCGGTTTTTCCCAATAGGGTTTGATATGTCAAGTCCCACGCTATTGTTAGACGCATCTCGCGTGTTCCTCAATGTGCGCTCTCAGCCGTGAAACTGCCAAACTGCGCGTGTCGTTTCAAAACGACGTGCTTCTCTGATTTACTGCATCGGAGAGGTTTCCTCTCTCACGATGTCCCCTCCCACACAGCTGACATTGGGCGACGGATACAATGCCTATTCGCGACCCAGAGCTCCACTATTTAACACCCCACGGAGTACTTCCCACGCAAACATGACTGCCCTTCTCCTCTTGCCAGCGATTATATTCGCCATTGTCGTACTCAGGCGCGTTTTGTGCCGCTCAAGTCTACCTCTTCCTCCAGGCCCTCGAGGCTTTCCACTCGTTGGAAATCTCTTCAATAGGCCAACCCGTAATGCATGGTTAACATACGCTGAGTGGGCCTCGACGTATGACTCGGATCTCGTCTCTATAAAAGTACTCGGCCAACCGGTAATCGTTGTGAACTCTACTAAAGCAGCCAATGAGCTCTTTGAGAGGCGCTCGGCGAATTACTCAGACAGACCATGTTTGTATCTTCGACTTTGGTCATGAACGCTTCTTTAACAGGTCGAGATACTAGCTTTCACCATGGCAGGTGACCTGATGCGGTGGAAATGGGACTTCGGTTTCTTACGATATTCCGATCTATGGAGGTCCGTTTCATCTGGGTGTGAATAACGCTCTCTTTTCTAAAATTGAACAGACTTCATCGAAAAACCTTCCATCAGTATTTCAACGCCAATGAAATCAGAGCGTACGAACCCATTCAACTAAACGCCTCTCGTGCATTTCTTGAGCGCATGCTACGCCGACCAGATGACTTTTTCCATCACGTTCGAAAGTAAGTCAAGTTACCGAGCTTGCGAAGCCAGCTAATCACGCGCTCTAGTCATCTAGGATCAGCCATTCTCTTCATCGTCTACCGGTACAAAGTTGATCCCGAGGGCGATGCATTGGTGGAAATGGTAGACAAGGCCTTACGAGAAGCCGGGGCGGCCATGTTCCAGGGAAATTATTTGGTCGACTACTTGCCGAGTCTCAGATTTCTCCCAGGTATGTTTTAGATGCCTGCATTTCAAAGCTATGTGTCGATTAATGCGAGTATAGCATGGTTCCCCTTCGCTTCGTTCAAAAAGGAGGCCGAAATAGCAGCGAAAGATTCACTGGAGGTTCTGAACGCGCCTTTCGACATGGTTATGGAAAGTATGGTACATGTTGTCCGTCTCCGAAGTGTCGGATGGATGCCCACACATTTGCATAGATTGAAGGAGGCGCGCAAGGTTCCTTCGTGGCAAGATGTTTCGAGCGCTTCGGATTGAAGCCGGAGGAACGCTACCGGGAAAGTGAGATCATCGAAGTCATCAAGAACTGTGCAGGTGTCGGATTTGCTGGTGAGTCTCGATTATAGCAAACAATTTCAGCATTAATGAAGATGGCCAGCTGGCGTTGACACGGTATGAAATATCATTTACCTGCGCCACGTTCTCATTTCCCTTTGCAAGACCACCTCTGATATCCTCACTACTATTATGGCCATGGTCTTGAATCCTGACGTGCAACGCACGGCTCACGAGGAGCTCGACACCGTCGTCGGCAGGGATAGACTTCCTAACTTCTTGGATCGGGCCAACCTTCCTTATGTTATGGCTTTAGTTTTAGAAGCAATGCGATGGCGGCCCGTGGAACCCTTGGGTACGGTTTCTTCTGGTCGTAGTAATCCTATTAGTCTACAAGTTCTTCAGCTGTTGCTCACGCAAATGTTAACGCCGACGTCTACGAAGGGTATTTGATCCCTAGCGGTAGGTGCCGGTCATGCAGAATCCTCATTATAATCTCATGTCATTGTGCTGCAGGCTCGATCATAATGGGGAACGTTTGGTATGCTAGAGTCGCTGATATGTCATCTACACTCGTTGAAAAGTCTTTATAGGGCGATAATGCACGATAAAAAAGTCTATCCCGATCCCGAGGCATTCAATCCAGAAAGATTTCTGGGCCCCAACCCACAACCTGATCCCAGAATTATCGGCGCCTTTGGGTTTGGTAGACGGTGAGACGACTCGTCTTAACCACTGGAAATCGCTGATCTGTCACCAACGATAGTAACTGCGTTGGGCGTCACCTCGCTATGCAAACCGCCTATATTATGGTATCATCCTTGCTTTGGGCCTTCAAGATTGAGCCTGCGCACGACGCGAACGGAAACGACATTACGCCTGACCCTCTTGCATACTCTGATACATTGATACTGCAAGTATTCTAGCAGTGTCTTCCTTCGCATGTCACTACTGACACCGTATGCTTCAGGCAACCTCTGCCTTTCAAGTGCAACTTTACCCCGCGCTTTGAAGGCGTAGAGGACGTTATTCATCAGTTGGCGGATTCCATCGTAGCGTAGGACTAAGAAATCGGTGGTTGTCAACGGAGTCAACATATCCTCTATATTAATCCAAGTGCCAACCTGTTCCTCGCCATCTCTGAGGAGCGCCACTCATCAGACCGACCTCATGCATTTCGCTATGGCTTACGCGAGGCAGAGGCTAGAACTGGGCCAGAGACAGCGACTTTGAATACGGAGTCGGCACCGCCTGGCAACCAAAGCACCAGACCATCACGAATCTCATGTGAAGAGATAACAGTAATAATGATTGTCCATCTGAGACTGTTGCATCAGACAGCAGATCAGGCTAGCCTTCAACAATTGACAAAATATTGACACCGTTGCCTTGACTTTCGGTGTATGCTTGGAACAGGAGGAGAAAATTGTTCTAGGCGGTGGCGGCGTCTACAGAAATGGTTAGATTAGCCCTCAGCAGGGCAATTTCGAGAGGCTTTGAGGCGGCACACTGGAAGAGTCGGATGGTCGTCGGGTGCTACGCGTTATTGTGCCGTGTTTGCTTTAGAAGGCTCTTGTCCTTCTCTCACTGTTCTCTCACCCTTGCTCCACGGTTGGAGGCGACGCGGGGAGCTGATCTCATAGCCGCATTGAATATAGAGACATAGAGCATTTTGCATCGTTGAATTGTAGGTGGTGACGAAACTGTTCTATTCATGCTGACCTCTTTCGTGAACAGAGTAATAGACGTTAGATCGTCGGTAGAACTTATGAGTAGCGCATAGGAATAAGGTTGACAATGACATGGACAGTCAATGTCCTGTCTTGTGCAGACACTTCAACACTATTTATCCGAGGTCTTTCCCAGTAGGCGCGTACTCTATCTACCCCCCCTCGTCGGCGCAGGCTTTTATTGAGGGCACAAGCGTTAAGGTATGGTTGTCTGGAGTATTTACTGACTTTCCAGAAGAGTGTCTACGACATTAGGTCGTTTTCGACACTACTGCTAGTTGTTGAATCACGTCGCGATGTTGCAACATAACTGTTCTAGGCCTATTGTGCCGTCATGGATAAATGATTTCGGCGGAATATCTACCTCTGGACGTATATAAGGCGCGCTACGGTAAGCGAAGTACCCAGTGCCATTGGAAACATGAAGCTTCTCTTCCAAGTAGTCTACCTCGCCGCCTTCTTCTGTGGGAGTTTCGCAGCCCCCTCCGCTGTAACTCCCCGCGCCGATGCTCTTGACGGTCTCAATGCCAAGTTCGTCGCCAAAGAAAAGAATTTCTGGGTGAGTCTAGGCTGATAATTATCCATTTCTCAATAACTGATGCTTTATACAGGGCTCCTGCGCCGATTCGAACACTTTGAGCATCTCCCGTAACATTTACGACTACCGTTGTCGCTCTGTCAATAATCGTATAACACAGAGAATGTGGCCATCTTGCAATCCGAGTTCGGCCAAGTAACTCCGGAGAACTCGATGAAGGTATGTTGCTTGACGGGTTGAAACCACGCGCTCACCTCTTGGCAGTGGGATGCAACCGAACCCAGCCGAGGCTCCTTCAACTATGGTGGAGCTGACGCGCTTGTTAACTGGGCTGTGAGTAACAACAAGAAGATTAGAGGTCACACTCTCGGTACGCGCCGTGTCTCTCCCCGGCACAACATGCGCACTCATACGTGGTCGTAGTCTGGCATTCGCAGCTGCCCTCCTGGGTATCATCAATCGGTGACTCGGGTACACTGGTAAGTTGAGTTAGTCTCGCCTTTGGCGGTTACTCAACTTCATAAGACGTCTGTGATTCAAAATCACATTTCCAACCTGGCTGGCCGTTATGCTGGAAAGCTTTACGGTTTGTCATTTTCTTGATGAAAGACGTCCTACATATACTGACGTCTACTTGCAGCTGTGAGTCGTTTCGCATCCCTAGATCTCTCACTTACCTCTGCCAACGCAGTGGGATGTAGTCAAGTATGCGCGTAACTTCTAACCCAGGAAATGCTCTAACATTTCCGCAGCGAATGTCTCAACGAGGATGGATCTCTACGCTCGAGTGTCTTCAAGAACGTCCTGGGAGAAGTTCGTCCGAGTCTACTTGACCGTAGGGCCTAACTCTCAACATCTAGTGACACAGAACTTCATCTCGATCGCTTTCAAGGCAGCCAGGGCTGCGGACTCGAGCGCCAAGTACGAGGAACGCATCTTCATACAAGAGCCATATTTACCTCCTCTCCAGGCTGTACATCAACGACTACAACCTGGACTCCAACAACGCCAAAACCCAAGGAATGGTCGCGCTCGTGAAACGAGTCAACAGCGCTGGAACTTTAATCGATGCCATCGGTACTCAGATGCATCTCTCGGTATGTTTGAGAATGGATAGCTACTGTGCTTCATTAATGAAGAGGATCATAGGCAGGCGGCGCCGGCGGTACTCAAGCAGCCCTGACAGCCTTGGCCTCGGCAGGCGTGTCTGAGGTTGCAATCACCGAGTTGGATATTGCCGGTGGTGCGGCGTCTGACTACACCACTGTGGTGAACGCCTGTCTTGCTGTTTCTCAATGTAAGGGGATCACGAGCTGGGGTGTCAGCGACAAGGTATGTGGACTTAATGATATGTCTTCAATATCCACTTAATCACTTTTCAGAATTCGTGGCGAGCAAACACCAACCCTCTCCTCTTCGACACGAACTACCAACCGAAAGCCGCTTATAATGCGGTCATTGCCGCTTTGGCTTGAACACTATTTGTATCAACCGTAAACTTTCGTGTGTGTCAAATTGTTACAGAAAGCCGCTGTGTAATTCGTGTGAGTGAACACTTTACTTTCGGCTTTGAGGTTGTCCCGTCAAATTTCGAGTCAAGACTATTAGATGTGTGATTGACAAAGTTTTTTAACTGAAAGTTCTAAGGTAAATTCGAACTAGGTATTAAGCGGATACTATAGTAAACTTCAAGCGACCATGCTCTACCACGTCACACGTCACAAAGTCCATGTTCTCAACGATATAATGGGCGCCACAACCTTCTATCTTCGACCTCTCATGCGATGTGCAAACTGCGATGACTGTAGCACCACTCGCCACGCCAGCGCGAATACCGGATGGCGAATCTTCGAAAACGACGCATTTGGAAGCGTCATATCCCAAACATTCGGCTGCGAGAAGGAATGGATCGGGAGCAGGCTTGCCGGCTTTCAGGCGCTTATCATCGGCAGTGATGGTTACGGGAGGAGGAGTAATACCAACGCGCGTCATACATCCAAACGCTGATAGTCACAAATCAGAACGGGAAAGGGAATAGCAAAATACCACTGACCATAGGTTTTGGCGCCAGATGTCGCGACAGCATACTTTCCTTGAGGGAGCGAGTCCAACATCTTCTTCACGCCGGGAAGAATCTGAACGGAACGATCTATACTTGCCGCCTCAATCTCCCATGCTTCCATCACGTCTTCAACAACTTTTGACTCAGAGTTGAGTTCAGAGGCAATGATTTCGTCGTGAACAGTGTCCATATCGTCATCGTCGAATGTCGGCGCATATTCTGGGACGACCGACATACGGAAGGCATGGTCGACTCGGGACAAAAACGATGGGCGATGTGAAGGAGCCGAGGATGAATTGCGGGATGAAGGCGTAGAGTTCTCTGGGGTGAGAGCGGGCGTAGCCTCGCTCATGACCGAGGCCGCTTCGGATCCACGCCGAGAGCCAGGGCCATGGTGGTTGTATGCGTCGGCAAAGAAAAGAATGGTTTCCTCGAACTCGGTGACTGCCGCGTCCATCTCATGCGCCTTGATCTCGGGCTTGAACTCGGCGAGATTGTCAATGGCGCGCTTGCCGTGGGTCGCTGCGATGACGCGTCCAGGATCCTCGCCGATGTCCTGAGCGACTTTGCCCCAAGCGGCCTCAACAGCTTGGATAGAATCTGTCAACGTTCCGTCCTAAAGGCGGGACGCGTAAATGACGCGTAAATGAGGGAACAACGGCGACTCACCATGTCAAAGAGAACAGCGTCCGCGTAGAAAATTTGAGTGGTCATAATGGTGAAGATAGCGGAGTCGATGGCAAATATTGGCGGTGATGATAGTGTAGTATGTGGTAGATAGGCTGTGAATTGAACGTGGTTCGAATACAAGAGACGATTTGGCTTTCTTCCTCGTATTTATACCCAGACAGACAGGAGGTGCGCCATGCTTCGCTATTACCCGATCTGGATGTAAGCTTTTTGCCGACAGACAGGGCGGGTGTCTAGCAGCTCCGGAGGATAGCCTGACCCAGGTAATAAGCGCAGCATCAATGTAATAAACCAGTAGAGATTTATGAATGTGGGGATTACAACTTGAGTAGACATTGTTCGTGAACTTCTTCCTCCTCGTATTCTCCTTATCCGTGAGCCAAACGCGAGAAAATCTCGCACCGAGTATTGTTGTACAGAGCCGCCAAGTAATACGCCACACTTGTACCGGGATCATCTACATTGAGCCTTCCCGCAAGCCGACATCGGCAATATTGACGACGCGTTCAAGCTCTGGAAAGCGCGGAACGATCTTACAATTGAACGGCAGTGGTTGTCTGAATCATATCTCGTCAGTAAAGAGGATAGACATGACACTGAGGTTCGTACAAGATGAGCCCATCGGCGTACGCCACATCAGGCACTATGTCTCTGCCGTCCGGGTCCTGCGCGGGAGTCATCATAAATGCCCAAAGCAGAGACACGATCGCGATGTACGCGGTATCCACGGCAAGGTGGCGCCCGGGGCAGATCCTGAAGATGTCTGTTATCAATGTACTTTAATAACGCGAGCTTTCTTACCGGCGACTATATCCGAACGCTCCCATCACTGTGGGATCAGGTTGAGGCTTGGAACCCAGAAACCTCTGTGGGTCAAACGCCTCGGCATTGGGGTAATTATCTTCATCATGCATAATCGCCCTAGTGGCCGCGTTGTCAGTCAGCTTTAGTGAGAAACGCCGTGGCCGAGGTACCAAACGTTGGCAAGAACAGTCGAACCTAAACCCCAGAGTACGTCAAAACAATGACAATCAAAGAGAGTTTGACGAAGCAGCTCACCGCCCGGGATGAAGTATCCATTGTAAACATCATCGTTCCTACTTGCATGAGCAATAGCTGGCCGCTCTGGTAAGTGATCATCAAGAGTAAACAAACACAGCATACCTAGAGGCGTTACGGGCCGCCATCGCATCGACTCTAGAAATATGGCCGTTACGAATGGGAGGTTTGGCCGGTCCTCAAAGTTCGGGAGTCGCGTTCGACCAACGACTGAATCTAACTCATCGTGGGCTTTCTGTTGGACAGCTGGATTTAAAATCATGGCCAGGATGGTAGTGAGGACGGCGGATACGGTCTTGGAAGACCCTTGAGTATACGACGAAGAGATGACAAAGCACTAACCGTGTCTGCGCCACCTTTTTCGATGTTGCGGTAAGAGTATGGGAGTAGTACACTAGCAAAATCACCTCACCAGCGAATGCCACAGCGGCGCAGTTTTTCACTATTTGTGCGTTATTTTTTTGTTCCGGAGTAACCGTCTCCAATGCATGCAAACGCTCAAGGCTTTTTGTGATGAAGGAGGTCTCCGCGCGACCTTCAGACTTTATGCAGCGCTAAGTATACTATGCGTCCTCTGAATAGATGACTGTACCATGGCTTTCGTTGTCGACTCATAAGGCACGTTCAACAGAATTAGCGCGTCATTGGATGCGATTTCTACCTCTCTTTGGGAGGCAGTAAAGGGGACCCACGCTACAAACGCAAGTGAGTACGGATTCAATGGCGTCGGCATTCGTCACACCTGGCAAATATCTGAGTATCGGCAAGTAATCGATCGCATAATTTCCCGGAAACATTGCCCATCCCGCGCTCCGCAAAGAGTTGTCCGCAATCTTGACGTACTCGTCATCATGGGGGCTGACGTGGTACCCGTACACAAGATAGAGAATAATTGATCCAGCGTGGCTGAGCAGGACTAAGAATACATCATAATTGAGAGGGAGGCTTACTGTCGAACGTGTCGAAAAAAACCATCCGGTTGGCTAAGCATATGCTTCAAGAGGGTAACGGAAGCGCTCAATTCAATGGGATGATAAGCTGCAACCTCATTGGAGTTGAAGTATTGATGGAAGATCTTGCGGTGCGATCTGCAAGTCTATTCTTGGGGCAAGATAGCAGGAGTCTCCTAGGAACGCACCTCCATTCGTCGGAATATCGCATAAAACCAATGGCCCACTTCCATTCCATCAACTGCCTCAACATGTAAAAAGCTGTTTTAAGAATTGAGTGATACAATATCTGGCGATGGTAGAATGCACGAACATGGTCGGTCAGAATAGTTTGTAGAGCGCTCTTCAAAGAGCTCGACGACCGCCTTGATGGAGTTTAGGATGATAACGGGTTGGCCAAGGACGGTGATGGACAAGAGGTTAGAGTCGTACTTAAAGGCCCAGTCGGCATAAGTCAGCCATACATCCCGCGTCGGTCTGTCAAAGAGGTTGCCTATGAGGGGACGACCTCTAGGTCCTGGAGGCAGAGGTGGCCTATGACGACGGCGGGCGCCGTAGAACACGAAAGTCGCGAGAACGACGAGCAACAAGAGAAGAAAGGGATCCATACTTCACACGATAAGGGCTCGAGGACGTTGTTATATACGCTGACTTGTCGGAACTCAGCTACGACTGCGTCTCCAATTCGGATATGTGGAGTTGATACTTTACGATATCATGAATAGGACTTTGAGCAGCTTGAATGGTCAGTGGAGATCCTGCCATCATCAGATGATGAAGGGAAGACAGAAATTTGCGAGATGCCTAATCATGGGATATCAACTTCGAGAGTTGGTTCGAAAAGACCCCGGAGCTCGTTAAAGCCTTCGAGGTTTTAAAGTCTTATAAGACTGTAAGCAAAATGTAGCGCTATGAATGTGTTAGGTTGAAGTTACTGTTAAGCACACGAATGTACAGTGGTATCCAAAGGTGTGGGACGGAGAGGGTGTCATGTGCATGCCGCAACTATTTAGTATTGAGAAGCAGACATGACGGAGTTGAAAGCTGGACCTTCGGTAAGAGCTACACTGTATACTCTTGTGCTTGACCTTGAGCAATGAGAAGGTGCCAATTCATGACATGGCGCCGGGCGCACGCCGCAGTTACGAGGGTACTAGTGAGCGTGAGCACGTGAGAGCACACGCGACTAAGCTTGTTTAACCCTAACCCTAGGAATTGTCGTTCCTCTTCACCGCTTTTGCCATCTTGAATACTTACAGCTGGGGTTGCGCATCGCGCTAACGACGCGCAGATCTCCATGCTTATCCATGAACTCCACGACCACTTTGCTCTAGCACCGGAATCAAAAGTCTGTGTAGTATGTTGCCGTCCTCCCGGAAAGCCGTTAAATCTCCTGGCTTACATCAGGATAGAACGGAGCTGGTTGCTCAAACGACGCGAGACGGGCCGATATTGCGAGCCTCGACCGACAGTAATATTAATACCAATGTGTGATACGCCCCCATCAAGGTTCCGGCTCTGTCTCCATACCAGACTCGGGAACTGAAGCCGGCTCATCGCTTCTGACATCCATGTCTTGAACAAAATCGAACTGTTGTGAGTTCTTTCCTGTCCTACCGTAAGTCGGGTAGTAAACTACTTCAATCATAAAGACAACAGGAAGGTTCTTCACAAGTTCGCTACTTGCTTGCGTGTGGATGTCCTGGGATCGATACGCCAATATGTTCCGAGCCGATGCTGGCGATTTCAGGCCGCCAGTGTCATTCTGTTTTTCCTGTAGGTTGACATCCGTGATTAACATCATCTATAGTCTAGCCTGATTATTCTATTCTACTTATCGGCGATGTAATCAACATTTCTCAAATCGGTCTTCCTCTTTCTAGATTGAATGACTCTATGCTTATATTGACCATCCAGTTCATTCAACGGCTTCGAGCCAGTGCTCTCGGACGTTTGGTCAAGACGGCGTTTCGCAAGAGAACTCAACCTAGACGGGATTACTGCGTTGGGCAAGATCCGATGGATATGCTTACTTGGCGACAGCATGTGTGCCACTAACACAGGAAACAAACGGTGTCGGTGCCACAAAGGCCCCAACGAGTAGCCTTCTTATGGAATAGCGCGGTCAAATCTTCTTGATAAGTATTGATAACGTAGAGGATAATCTCTTCAGCACCAGGGAATCCTTAGCACTACGGAGATACTCCGTAAGCATATACACCTCTGGTATTGAGCTTCTTCTACCGGCTCGCAGATCCGTCATTTTGCGTTTGCATTGCTGCGTTACATCCGTGTCGGCAATCTCAAATTTGACCGCCCTCCTCTATTATTCTGCACCCTTCCCTCTTCTTCCCCACTCATAACTTCCACCGTCGTGCAGGTGTCCTGTCAATCAATGTCACAGCGCGAGTCCCACCCATACACAACCATCGACCCTACCTCGGTACCAGGCCTAGAATGGATATCATTTCGCGCGCTACTTCCTCTCGAGTCTCCACCGCTGTTCCCAGTATCATCTTTGCCCCACTTGCCCGCATATAAACCACGACCGAAGTGGTTACGAGAAGGATGGTCTCATTCGACCCATATCATCCCAGCCGCATATCCAAGATCATCGGGGGAAGTCCAACTTCCAGCTCGACCGAAATTCGATCCGGGAAAGTCAAAGGCGGAGAGAATGCAGGACGTGCGAAGAGCTCACGCGAGGTTACTACAGTTGCGAAATAGCGAACCGCTGCCGGTGAGGAACGAGAAGGTGTTGTGTATTTGTGTAGACCGTTATGTGCGCCTGAGGGATAGTGGGAATGGACTCACACTCTTCTTCGCGCACGCAAATGGGCTTAGTAAGGAGGTAAGTCGGACGAGTCTGCTCTCTCCTTGGGCTTTTGTACTAAGTAGTTTGTCTAGACATGGGATCCAACCATATCGCGGGTTCTGGACGCTCACACTGAGCGTTCAATTTCCGAGATGTGGGTTTGGGATGCGGTTAATCATGGAGATTCGTATATACTGAATGATGGAAAACTCGACATGCTATGTATGCACTGCTTCCATTATGCACCGCACATACACTGATAGTTTTGATAGTTCATTGGCATGAAGGCGCCCGGGATCTACTCAACTTCCTCGTCTACTATCTTCCATCTCATCCCGCCAATAAACTACCTCTTCACCTTCCCCGAGTGGAACATTCAGAATCCGCACGTCGCCTTAAAAGGGGCCTCACACTTCGAAAGGTAGTCGCAGTTGGTCATTCATTAGGTGGCACGATCTGGTTCGTTCTCATTAGTTTCACGGGACATGTAAGCCGTCTAACTTCTCTTACATAGCACCCTCGCCGCGTTGTCCCATCCAGTGCTCTTCTCCTCTCTTATCCTTATTGACCCCATCATTGTCTACCCTGTCGCTGGTCAACAAGCAGAGCGTCATTTCGAAAAACTGACGCTTGGTGCTTTAAGCAGGCGTGATACATGGAAGGACCAGTTCGTACTTGCCAATGTCCTTCTTGATTGCCGCAGACTCATCTCATCCACAGTCAAGAAGCTCGCGTTCAGATGAGCTCTGTGCCTCTATTCCAACGTTGGGATCTGGAGGTTCTCAACGCGTATCTCGAGCATGGGTTACGCCACACATCTGAGGGAAAAGTGACCTTGACGACCCCGCTATTCAAGAGGCGGTGACGTTCTCTGACACTTGTACTGGTGTGAGGAGGCGTGGGTGAGACTGTTTAGAGGCGAGCTCGATGAACGGGTAGAGTTGATGTGGATTGTTCCTGGAAAGGGCGAGGAAGAGCAAGTCAGCTCCCAACTTCAAAATGTATACCATCTGATATCTGGTTTTAGAGTTGCAGGACCCGGCAAGACGCGCCTACGCGTTTGGTTGAGGCGGAAGAATGCATCGAATGTTATGATTGAGGGTGCAGGGCATCTGATACCACAGGAGAAGCCACGAGAATTAGGTAAGACGCCTTTGTTGTGTTGGCATCATTTCTCATGTGGTGCTAGCGGAGGAGATATGCGCCTTCATTGACCGTAAATACGGCACCATGAGGTCGAAGATGTAAATTCGCCCCATCGAATGAAGAAGTATCACGACAACACGTTTCATATCTGAAGAAATAGATGGTCGTTACTCGAGACTCACTCAACGGAGATCCACGGCTGACGAAATTCAACATCACGTCGGCCCTCCTTGCCACATATGATACGTTTACAACACCAAAGATGGTCTCCATTCGCAGCTGGAGACTTCAATTGACCCTCCATCCGAAGATTTCGTCAATCTATTGGCCAGAAACATCAGCGATTCCTCCATTGGATACGCCTCGCCGCTCATGCAGCGTACCAGGACGTACTGTACTCATACAGCAGTCCAAACAGCCAATCGTTATCCCCTTCCCGCCTTAATAACCATTTTGACGTGTTTATACCTTTTTGGCCTACTGTGCTTGAGCTTCTCAGTCTGGGCTGGTTGAGCGAGCTGAGCACCCAGCTGGAAGTCGCGCAGCGCTACCTGACTGACTCGACTGCCATCGTTGCTCAGCAATTCTGACAATGATAAGGGCGGTTCATCACTGTTCGACGAGGGCAGACGTCTGGATATCGGTGCATTGAGGTAGAGGAACATTCGGGCTCCGACGTTGTCGGTATCGAAGTGAATATGATTCTTCAATGATCAGTTTACTTTCATTGCAAAATCATCTGTGTGCATAAAGGGGAAACCAAAGTATTCATTGTCTAAGACTGATAGATCTCCGAGGCAGTGGCAAGACCGAACCAGAAATCAAGATTGCTTAGCCTCCTTGCCATTGAAACATAGACATTGGCGTTCATTGGAACTTGGCGATGAGTCCTTTGTCGATCATCGTCGCGCCCCCGGCCTCTTCGTGTTACCGATGCCGGAACTTGTAGCTATTTGCTCTCAAGTTCAAAAAAATTGTCTACATTACACGCTTTGACCAATACCGTGACTCTCGACGCCACTTGGACAGTGTGGCACGACAAAGCAATGCTCGTTTGACATAGGGTCTAGCCCCATTGACCCACCCCAATCGGTAGAACGGATGGTAATGTCTCTGAGTGATTCAACAATCGGGCGGCGAAACGGTATAAAACGGACCAGGAGTCTTCTCAAAGTGGCACTCAATCAATCATGTCTTTCGCCCCCTCATCGCTAACTAAATTCGGTTCTCGCCTCCCTTACGAGCTCATCGAGCTCATCATCCTTGAAGCCTGGCTGTCCCACAACTTCACCTTCCGCGAGCGCATGGACATGTTCACCTCTTTCTCCCTCGTCAGCCTCGACTTTGCGTGGGAGTTCACACGCGTCTTCATGGCGCACGTGCACATCTTCACCCGCGCGCACTACAAACACTATATTCACTGCGCGTACCACAACGACACCGACTTCCTCCGCATGATGAAGAAGCTCGGTCGATGTCTGGACGCGCGCACGGCGTGCCGGAGCATCACCACCCACCTCGTCAGCGTTTCGGACGACGACGAAATCTCCATGTCGGCTATCCTCGACAATATCGCGTGCATCATCCCAGCTAAATTCCCCAGAGTACATCACTTTGGGATCGTATACCACGATTGGACTCTCAAGGACGGAAACATCTCGCTTCTTTCACTCCCAAAGCAGGTGGACGTTCTTGAGGTGACGCATGTCATGAGCGCCAAGCTAGCGTCTCACAGTAGGGAGAACGACTTTACATCGAGCACTTGCCCACGGAAGTGGAGATTTTCGGCTTCGGAGGCGGTACTGCCCCATATCCAGCGCTTGGAGATTTATGGCGGCAACACATCGTTGATGATTGACTTGACAAGGGCATGCCCGAACGTCAAGGTTGTTGTACACAATTGCCATGAATTGCGCGGCATCAGTTGCCAGACGTGAATGCATATTTTCTTGCATCTGGTCAATTCCCAACTTTGTGTACTACAGTATGTCAACTTGATTATATACATAGTCTTCTTTAATTCAACTTGTCCCGTTTTCTACCAGAAAGCTTCTTTGAGAAGATTTGCCAATAGTCAATGATCATGTTCTGGAACCTCTCGGAAAACAACTAGTAGTATCAGGACGTTTTTCGCCCATATCTGTTCCGGCTGTGATTCCTCGACTCTATAGACGTTCCTCCCTTCCATATACTACTTAACTCTACAAGTTAGCGCTTTAGTAGTCCGCGGACGAAGCATCCTCAGTCCCGGCCAACCTCCTTTCACGATTCTTACATTTCTGATATCTCCGAACGCCCAAACCTGACTCTTCGACATGCAAAAGTCCTGTACCACCTTCCACACGTCCGAGTCTCAATGCTGAACATCATCCCCAATCAATGTACGCAGATCACTAACCCTCTCAGCCCACACCACAAAACCCGCACCTTGACAGCCAAATCGCAATCTTCCCCGATCTTATCCTTATCCCCCCCACCCCACCACAAACTCGTTGATCCCACGCGGGCGCAACACCTCTCTCTTCCTACACCCATGTCACTAAAGAGCCCCCTCCCACCAGCATACACCCCCATCGCCATGTCCACATCACTGGCCAAGATCTACCACACCCACCCCACCTCGTCCGAATGGAAGTACTACGGCCACCGAGGCATCCTCGTCTTCGGCGCCGAGAACAACGACGAGCTCTCGTTCCGGCTCTTCGCCTGCAACGAAGCTGGCGCGTGGAAGGTCCTCTGGGCGTACAGGCTCCCGACAGAGGGCAGGTTCGACTACCATGTCGACGGGCTGCCGAGCTTTCACTGGTTTCACGGCTTGGTTAGTGCCTCCTTCGTCGTACTGGGGTAGCTGACCGGTGAAACGGTCGCAGACAAGGAAGTTTGGAATTCTTTTTGAAGACGACGATGATGCGGATATATTCCTGAGGGCAGTATGGGATCGCATTTCGAGACCCGAGTCACCGTCCAGTACGCTTGACGGTAAAGCTTGATTGGAGCACGTCTTCCGCATGTACTGACCTGAAACTTGTCTCGCAGGTCGTCGGGCGAAAGGGAGGAATTTCGCGTCCGCGTCGGCTATATCGCTCACATTGAGTCTTGCGCCGGAGCTGCCGCGGCGGTCAACACTGCCGAAGAGGTCCAGTTCTCGCATCTGGTCGCTCAAGCGGAACAGAAGTGAGAGAGCGAAGATCTTCGAGTAGCTGAGGTCAGCAGGCGGCAACCAGCAGGTCTGGTTTAATATTGAGTATTCGATGGTGGTGAAGCGTGATCTATTAATAAATATACAAGTGGACATGGTAAGGTATGAGGAGTACCTTGAGGAGAAAACGTTAGCACAAGTACGCAATATGTAAATACACTCACAAGTACGATGCAATCTATGTCTATCAAGCTCAGATACAATCAAAAACCCTTATTAGAACCTAGTGAGGTCGCGACCGAATATCCCTAAGCGCCTCTCATTAGTAGAGTGTTTAAAGTAGAACACATGCACGTACAGTTCAAGAACCAGTATGTTGGGACCAGGATCCTAGCGAAATGAATGAGCTGTAGGGGGTGCTTAATAACAAGGCGACTTACTTGTTCCTCCAACTCAAGGTCTGGGTGAAGTAGGCCGAACGCCAAAGAAGCCAAGCCACCCTTCCAGACTCTTTGCTCATAAATTTCTTATCAGGATCTCCTGGCGTTTTCGACCGGTCGTAGATAGCGCGCCTGGCGACCCATGAGGTAAACTGTCTGCATCAGGTAGCACTTGCTTACCATCCGCCAATATACGCCAAGCTTCCACGGCTTCTGAACTCGAAAGGCTCTTGAAGTTGTATCTTGCTCGCATCGTCGTCATGTGTAGGGCGGACTTTGGCGAGTTTGTTCAACGACTTTGTGAGATATTTGGCCTTTTGGTTGGCGACTAGACGCAGCGTTGAGACGGAGCTTGTTTGAACAAGGGGCAAGAAGTACCTTGAGCAGTAGCGGGAAGGGGGTCAACTTCAATGGATGACGCGTCACCTATGGCCCAGACGTCTGGGTCAATGCTCCCGTCCGTGCGTATCACGTTGAGGTACTTGTCGGTGAGTAACCTATGTTCACTGTAAGCGGAGGAAAATGAAGCAGATGATGTACTGACCGATCCGTGCGTTCGCGTTTCTTGATTTCAGTAATAGAGCTTGTTAGTGGGTTAGGCGCAAGGCCAGTAGACCAGACCAGAAGGCCAAAATCGGCTAATAAAAATGAGCAGTTGTTCACCCTTCAATAATAGTAATACCTTCTCCGACATCTTTGAGGAACAACTTGCCCTAAAAGAGGTATCAGACGATGATCAAGATATCCAATAGAACCAACCTTTTCAACTTTCTCGACGTGATGATTCGTATGGATACTGATGCCTTCGCGTCGCAGTGTACGCTCAGTATAGCTGACGAGACTGCTGTCGAAGGTGCCCAAGATGCTGTTGGCAACATCATACAAATTGATCCTGGCTAGTTTCGCGAGTTCAGGGTACGTTTTAGCGATCTCGTTGTGAAGCAGGTCGTGTAGCTCAGCGGCAAACTCGACGCCCGTGGGTCCGCCACCTTGATCATCACGATAAGGATGATATTTATTTGGGGAAGAGAGTCAACATACCCACGATGCAGAAGTTGAGCAGCTTTCTACGATCAGCGTCTGTCAGGTCCGGCTGATTGGCTTGTTCAAGGCATTCGAGGATGCGGGTCCGAATCAATCGCGCATCTTTGACGTCTTTGAGAAAATGTGCGTGTTCTTTGACACCCGGAATGTTGAAAGCTGCGCGAAATAGATAAGCCAATGATAGGCGAGACCAGAGATGAGACTAACTTTGCCTGTACGCGCCGACGGCAACGACGAGTTTGTCGTAAGACACTTGGAAGGGCTGCTGCTTAGCTGGTGGGGCGTTGCCGAACGAGACGGGGGGTGTTGCAGATACCTGGAACAAGTTGAGTAACAGATGGCGATCAATGCGGGAAGGCCACTAACGCAAGTGATGGACTTTCTCTTGAAATCTTGACGCGTCATTGGGTGGTATTTACCAGAATCCGATGATAACATACCGATCTTGTCGCACCAGGCTTGATAGTATTGCTGCAAATGTTTAAACGACGCACGCGTGCAGAGAACGGAACGGGGTCATACCACTTGAGGTGTGTAGCGCCGAACCTGAAACTTAAGAGTGAAACTCAATGTATTCCTTTCAGAACTTACTGGCTCGACCGTGCATCTGAATTCAAGTGTACCCACGGCTGCTCCAGCGAGGAGAGGTGTAAAGTTGAAGTAGGTGTTCGGAGAGATAACAGTAACATCTGTATCCAATATCAGTATCAAAAAACGCGAAAAGACTGAGCGCACTCCATTTTTTCTTGTCGACGCCGCGCAAGACTTCGTATCCTCCCCAGCCAGATCCAAGGATGACAAGGCTCTGCTTTCCTCCTTCTGGGCCACCAAAGAACGAGCGGGTCATACGCCTGAGAGGCGTTTTTCTTGAGACAGACAACATTGGGGCAGGAGCAAAGAGACGACGCGGGGCAGCTCGGATTCGCCGGAATAAGTTGGGGAGGTCCCCTCATCCATTACGTCAGTCAAAGGCGGCGCAGAACGGGCATCCGTGGTCAGACATGTCATGGATGAGACTTGCTCATGTTTCTTCGTCGCAAACTCGAATCAGATGATTGAATCGTGGATTCCAACTGAAAATATCGCGGGAGTACTGAGAAAAGGTCATACGTCGCCTCTTACATAACGCGAACGCTCGGTGATATCAGTCACGATCTACCCTGACCGAATATTCGCTCTTTTGAGGACGTTCATCTCCTACGCGACGCGTTCAACATACCTCAATACGCTTAGTAGATTTACAGCCCTTTTCGACGCGTTTCCACGAGGATTTCTATCAAGTAGTACCTCCAGAGCTGGTCTTTGCCTGGGTACTCTGGATTGCAACAGATTAAGAAGTACGCCCCCAGTTATCTGCCGACCTCCTGACTATATCTGACCGAAGTCGAGAAATTGGGGAAAGAAAGACTACTTCATGCATAGCTGAGGCCATCTACAGCTGGAACAGAGATGCTCCCGGAGTCGCGTTACCCGGCCGTGTACGGGCTCTCAAGACACCGCTCTCTTAATGTAACGGTTCTTTGTCACTTGACACGGTATGCGGCAGTTCTTGACAGCATGAACGAGACGACACAGCATGAGCGAGACGACACAGCATGAGCGAGACGACCAAGGTTGACGTCGCGCCTTGTTACGGAATGCTGTGGAAACCTGAGGTTCTGCCTCTGCAAACGCCTTAATTTCACGTTGACGTCTCTGAATTCGGCGAGCTCGAGCTCGAAGCCATGAATGTCTTACTTCATGTCTTCGGCTCCATCAACCACAAGGCCACCTCGACAGCTGATATTACTGGCAGGCCTACCTCCCGAGCGATAGCATAGTAAGAATCCGCTTTACCGTCGGCGTCCTCAGTGGACAGGACAAGTTTTACTGTCACACATTTTTTTGTCAGCAAAGTACGTGGGTTTCGACGTACTTCACCTCTCGGGATTAACGCCACTTTGTTATTAGACAATAATTACTGTAAGGATCCTCATATTTCGGTCACCGCTGTGGAGTACTAAGCGACATTGTCACCGAATAATACAGGACCTGTCCTCGTATGGTAAGGGGTAGTGTCGCCTAGAGCTCACAAAGAAAATGTGTACGTGGGACGACCGGATTGTGACTTCCTGATATCGCCTAACTGCGACAAGCAGGTTGAATTTTGGTAGCACCTTCCATATTGCTACGCGCCACATTTCGCGTGTTTCACTTCTTTCCACTTCTTAGGAAGATGGAATTATGTTAGTGGACACGTAGCATACTTCTCGCACCACACCCTTAGGTCTCCGTATCTCCCAATTTGCTTCTACGATCTGGCTATCGTGTCCACTGACAAAGACAGCGCTTCAGTCCATCTTGCGATACCCAGCGAACGATCGTGACCGAACACAGAAACACCGCATTTATTTTTGGGACCACGCTTCGCGTTGTAGATTGAGGGACAGATCCCTACTAGATGGAGCATAATTAAACTTACTCAACATCTAAAGGTCTTGACGGTCATGATGCTATCACGTTCATTATGAGATCCTTCTTCAAGTGATGTTCTGATGCTCTGATGTTCATATTAGCTAACAAATCACCTTTACAGCACCGCCGGACTCTTCAGTGCTGCGAACGACTTACTATAATCCGGAGTGGCAGACCTTGGGCAGACCTCACCGTACTGTTACCAAATACAGCGCAGTCTTTGCTGCTTGGATGGATGGATCTTGTCGAACCTCAGGTTCTCGGTCGCGAATAGAAGGATGGCTTCATTAAGCAGAATGAACATTGGGTAAGATGGCAACAAGACTGTCAACGAGTATCTTCGAATACCGTTATACATCACGGCGATGAACGATTTTTAGATACATCGGCTTTGTATTCAGCATGTCGCGCTTGTTTCACCGATGCGTTCAAACCCCGTCGACCAATACGTGCTCACTTTCTTTCCCAGGACGGCTTCTTTCGCTAACGGATGCAATCACATATGGTATTGGCGATGCTGAAATCGTTACCTTCAACAAACGATCTTCCCGTTCTTCAATATACCTTCATCGCTTCCACCATTGTTCTAGATCCGTCACCATGTCGAGAACCCAACCTGGTGTTTCTTCCCATGCAGAAAAATTTTCGCCTCTTCGAAACATATAAAAGGACCATGAATTGAGGCGTCGATCTTCACTCGAACACACCCAACAGTTCCAGTATCATTATTCTCTACTATCCAACCATGCAATTCCAACTTGCCACTCTCGTTACTCTCGCCGTCTCTGCTCTTGCGGCCGCTACACCGGTCCGCAGAGCCTCCTGCTCTACTGGTCCAGTCCAGTGCTGCAACTCGGTCGTCCCAGCGAAAGATGCCTCCGCCGCTGGCCTCTTCGGCCTCTTGGGCGTCGTCATCCAGGACCTCACTGTTGACGTCGGCCTTACCTGCAGCCCCATCACCGTCATCGGTGTTGGAGGAGGTGACTGGTGAGCTCTTTCGCTTTTTTTTTATGTATATGAGCGCCGTTGTTGATGATGTCTATAGCTCTGCCGAAGCCGTCTGCTGCGAAGACAATTCCTACGGTGGGCCTAACCAACATCTCTCTCTGGTTGAAAAGATCGTCGTGCTGACTTTGCTTTAGGCGGCCTCATCTCCATCGGCTGCGTTCCCGTTAGCCTCTAGTTTATACCTTTTTTTCCGTGGCGCTGGGTCAAGCAATGGTCGGGTTGAGGGTGCAAGGAGGAAGGTTCATTTCTAGTGCATAGCTCAGCAGTTCCAGTTCATGGCGTCTATATACACTCGTTTATCTTTTGAAAACATTTCAATGGTCCTGTCCTGAGGTCTGGCACGAGCAGCACACGCTGGGCCGAATGGTCTCCTCGTTACAAGAAGACTTTCGAGAAATATCGCTGTAAGCTCATCACGTTCTTCACCGATCACCCCATCGGGTCTCACAACGACGTACTTGGCTCTGTGAACATCATGATGTTTGTAGACGTACTCCTTCGAATCAACAAGTGCGCTCACTCCTAGGTCCGTGCTCTGGGGTAGAATGACAACACTGCGAACCAGATCCTGGATCTCGTCTGGCACCACCGGGGGCGTCTCAAGCGTCGGAGAAGAAAATGAGCACCACATGCAAGATCGGTTTGAAGATGGTCGCGAAAAGACTCGTTTGTTGACCGTCGTGAGCGAGAAGAAACGGGGCGTCAGATGCGCGATCCCGCGCACAGATCCGCCCATCCGCGCCACCTCTATACGCATCCTGCTCTACATCCTTTTCGTTCTCTTCACCAGAAGTCTCGTCGACAACAAACGGACTCGTCCTACAAACATCCTCAACTCATAGTCCACCGTGACCCTCATGTGTGGCAGCGTCTTCATTAACTTTGCAGTAAAGTCTTTGTTTTTCTCGAGCATAGACGCAACGACGGGAAAACGTTCGGCGGTGTATGAGGCCAGGAGGGAGGGAGTGGCGCGCCCATGAGAGCAAGTTTCCAAGCCAGGTTGAACTGAAGGGTCAATATCAGCAAGGCTCTCTGTATACAAATAACACTGACAGAGTCTTGGATACCGGTATTGAGACCTTGCGCTCCCACTGAACTATGTACATGGGAAGCATCTAAGGCAATGTCTATGAGTCGTCACTATGCAGTTAGTGTGAAGAGTTCAGCTCTTGCGACGAAGACGCGACCATCCTCAAATTTGTTGACCATCCTGATGCTTGGGCTACAAACGTACGTTATTACCTTTTATGTCAAATAAAATCGAAATGTACAAACTGGAACTTCGTCAACTAATTAAGCTCTCCAAATTGAATATCGTCTCGTTTCGTTACTTCTCGGAACGTGTGTAGGAAAGTCTCCCTGTTTGCGGATGTCCGCATCAAGCTGGGAGCCGCCGCACACGAAGTTGTATCGTCCATCGTCCGTTTCGGACTGACGGAGAGTGATACTGTTGAAGACATTAGAGACGAACGAGATCGTAAGCAACGATACTGACGTTCGCGTTTGCTCCCCAGGTATGAAAGTACTAAGATCATGTCATGAAGGTGTATTAAGCCTTCAAGCGATGAACTCACTTTGACATCTAGAGGAGTCTTGATCCAGTGGATGTCACCGACAACAAACGTACCTTCATGCATTATCTCTCCCTGGAACGTCAGCCCAAGTTTCTTACGCACAGTGCTATGTGCTCCATCCGTGCCGACAAGATATGCTCCGTCAACGGTCTCTGTTTCTGTGGCCCCGCTGGGAAGCTTTTTCACCAGTTGCACAGTAACACCATCAGTCCTTGGGAGCAAAATCCACGAGCTCCGTTCCAATGTGACCGCAGGAACGCTTCCGGTCCATCTTGGGACCACATAATGGGATTATTCTGACAAACCAGATTTAGATAGGCTGTCTGAACCGTATAAGAAGACGTACGTATGGTCTGTCCGGTTGATCCTCTTCGTACTTGAAAGAATCGCGTATTGTTGTCTCTCCGTTAGGTAGAAGATGGTGCATAAGAGGTTTCTACTTCCCGCTGAGTGAGGACTTCGAGCAATACGCCTAAGAGGTTGTACATTTCCAGGGACCTGGGCTAGAGCGAAACGCTCAAGAAGTACTCTGCTATACGACATGGAAGTCACCTGAACAGTCGATCCCTTGAAGCCTATACGTGGAGGCGCGATCTTGTCTATAATGCGTACTGGGACGCCGTTCTCCTTCAACGTAAAGGCCAATACAAGACCAACAGGCCCGGCGCCGCTCTAAACGCTGTTCAGACTCCCTGCCAGAAAGATGGAAACTGACAACACGTACAATGAGAACAGGGTGTGTGTCCATGGGAGTATAACGTAGCAAGTCGAAACGCTGTCGAGGTGCTGTCTCCCAGCCGAACATATACGCTCGCAGCATGCATGGCGATGCCGTTTATGCGATGCGACGAGGGAGGTAGGAGAGAACGCGACAATCGAGTAATCAACCGGATCCGGATAATTGATCGGCTTCGCGTGTGGGCTCTTGTGGACCAATGTGCGGTGGCATACTCAAGTTTTTACGTGTATTTCGGCTCATCAAAGCGTCCAGATCCAGCGCGCTTGCCGTTTTCTTGAGAAGTCGGAGGAAGAAATAGAAGATCGATGAGCGCACCAATCTCTGAGCCTCTCTTGAGTCAAGAAGGTGTCTGTTTTGGCAATGTAACCAATGTAATACTGAGTAATCGACGAAGCTTCTATACTAGGTCCAGTTGAAAGATGACTCGAGATTCTGTAGCGCTAGCGCTTTGGACGCGTAGAGAACACCTGAAAGCGAGCACATCCGAAGTGGCGCACCTTTCCTCCAACTGCATTTGAAATTTGCGCTTCTATTTGGTCGTCTTGCTACAACCCCTGTGACATTAAGGTAGACAACGTTGAATCAAGATGTTAATGACAGGCCAAATCGACACCAAGACTAGGAGCTACAACTTGGAGAAGAAACGCGTAAGACGCGTCAAGTCGACCTTTATCTAGGGTCGAGCGGCTGTCCAATGAGAATCGACGTGTCCGTAACCAATCACGGAATGCTTGCGTTTTCATTGGCCGCTGAGTAAACGCGGAAATCACATAATGACGTCAGCCGGCAGTCGTTAAGAATTTGTTTGAATGCATTCGCAGCACCTTGTTTTCCTCCCACCACCATCTCCACCGCAATGTCCACCAGCTCTCAAGAGACTGCCATAAATCCCGCCCCATCAGTCGCACTCCCACCTCGCGACTCGGCATTAAAGACAAACCAGCCTCCTGTTTGGGCCATTACCGCCTCTGAAACGACCGATCCCACGCCGCTGACTGCAAAGTGCGCGCGCGACTCACGGATAGATGGTGTCTGTTGCAAAGAATTAAAAAATGACGATCGCCATCTTATTGATCCAGACGTCGTCCGAGATGTGTAAGAGTTATTGTCTGCGGTATCATCGGTGGCGCAATACTAATTTGAATGCTTGCAGTATCATTGGTTTATCCGACGGATTGACGGTCCCCTTCGCTCTCACAGCTGGCTTGTCATCCCTTGGAGAATCAAAACTTGTTGTCCTTGGCGGTATTGCCGAGCTCATCGCTGGTGCTATCTCTATGGGAATTGGTGGCTTCCTAGCATCCCAGGCCGAACGTGATCACTATCGCTATTTGCACAAGCAGACCGCGGAGCGCGTACTACGGAGTTGCTCCGGTGAGATGGAAAGAGAGGTCGCAGACGTTCTGGGTCCCGTGGGTGTTGACGAGACGACATGCCGCGCCGTGGCTAAGAATCTACGAGACGTCGAGGTCGATGGACCCAACAATGGATATGCTTCGGGATCTGACGAAGAATCATCCTCCAGCTTGAGATGGAGTAAAGATGTCGGCTTAACAGCGTTCCTGCTCAAGTTTGGAGAGGGCCTTGGTATGTTTGCTCTATCCTATCTCCATTCAGTGTATTAATAGTTTCTTTCCGTAGAGGAAATTCCTACCTTGCGCCTCTATGTTTCCGCATTCACCATTGGCATGGGTTACCTTCTCGGTGGCCTCATCCCTCTATTCCCATACTTCTTCATACCCCGCGCAGCAACCGCCCTCGTATATTCCTGCCTTGTTACTGGCTTCATCCTGCTCGTCTTCGGTGCCGTGAAGGCTCGGGTAACAGGCGCTGGTACCAACGCACTCACCATCATATGGGGCGCTGTCAGCACATTGCTTGTTGGCGGTGTAGCCGCAGGCGCAGCGTTTGGCATCGTCAAGGCGTTGGAAGGATCCACAGACTAGTCGATGTTTGTTTTTCTTGGGTTCTTTGTCACATATCCTACGCCTCGGTAATATTGATTATAATGACCTTTACGAGTAATTTTTATTTCGACCACGCACCGTTGACCGTTATTTGTCGAACATTCTATCTTCAAAGTATTTTGTTGCGTAAAGTACATCGATGGCGACTTCTTTGCATAGCGCGAGCATATTTGGGGTATGCGCCGCAGTAATGAGTAGGTCGGGTGAGATGATGGGAAGAAGACAAGAACTAGAGGACCCGGGACGTGCGGAAAGCTCCGCGAACTAGACCTGAACTGGACGCGTCGGAAATCTTCGGAAACATCTGTCGATAGCCAATTCGACTCCGAGGAGCTTTGCGTTGGAATCTTTGATTTTGGATGAACAGAGGAGGTTTCTCCTTGATTATTATCCTCAGCGTCGTTACAGTGGGCGTAATGAGATATACATCGTTGGCGCGCGTCGGGCGCGCGTGCGCGTGCGCTCTTCTACGCGCTCCAATGTTTAGATACTACGTGTTGTGTTGTGTTTCGCGATTTTTGATCTAGTAGAACTTTACCGTGCGTTCCAAAAGTGCCTTCCGCGCTTGTCTGAGGCGCCATCAATCACGAATACACGATGTAATGCCACGCATCGGCGCGCTGACGCGGGCTGGTTGACGTACCTGATCACGATCGGCGCTTTGTTGCCCGAGAAAATCATGAGGAGAGCATTGTACGACATCCTCAGATTCCTCTTAACCATCATCTGCAGACTGCCAGGCCTTTGACTTAAGTTATGGCTTCACGTGTTTCTCCCTTCCTGCTACATGTCGGCGCTGCAGGTGTGATGGTCTGGGGGTTTCAAGCGCTGCAGTCGCTGCCTATCACAGCGTTCTTGTCGAGTCAGTATGGAGGACACTTCCAGTTCTTGACTATTCAAGGGTAGGATATCTACTCGATTGTCAGTTGCGGACTGACGGAACAACTAGTCTGTTTGTTTCGATCTTCGCTATGGTGGTAGCTGCACTTGCGGACATATTCCCAAGGGTTTATGGTATGCTGTCGGGCGTTCCATTCGACCAAATACTAACGGTTCTATCAAGGTCTTAGAACTCTGAAGCGCGCTCTCCTCATGCTTGCCATGCCTGTTGGTGTCTCTCTATCTTCCTTCTAGATCTCATCTTTACACTGTCGCAGCTCGAGGCAGTAGTCGCATGCGTTTATTGGCCGCTCATGATGTTTCTCCCTTACGCAATACTTCGGGCTGAAGCTGCAGGAAATTCTGAGCCCACCTTCTCCAATCAAATGATCAAGCTCGCTCGGATTCCCCTCTCAGTCGATCTTGCGCTACACGCTGTTCCAGCTGCGTCCCTCCTCTTGGACTTCATCATCTTTGAGAAGAAGTACTCAAAGTCGGCGCAGAGCTACGCGATGCCTCTCGTTGGCGCGTGTGCCTTGTTCTATAGCTCGTGGGCAGAGTACTGTGGTTCGATCAATGGGAACTGTACGTTCCATCGATTCTTCAGAGCTAGCTTGCGCTGATCGTGCTTTCCAAAGTCCCTTACCCGTTTTTGACTGACAATCCGTTTGGTATAAGGGTAGTTATTTATGCTGGCGCGTCCAGCATTGCGTATTGGTCGTTCCATTTAGTCAATCGCTTTCATGTTTGATGATGTATATTTCTGATGAAACAGTATTCGTCTCTTCAATTACTCTTGCATATCAGCGGCACTATTCCCCCAGAGGCTGACATATTGGTCAAAGACTCACAATAGTGTACAGGCACCGTCGATAGACTCGGAGATGCCGAGTCCACACCTCATCTCAGTCTGGCAAAGAAATTGGTATGACTCAGACTAAGTGTAATCGACGATGGGAAAGCTTCAGGTAAAATTCGGCAGCACGTTTTGATCCGCAATGGGAGACTTTGAACTCTTGTATGAATATGCACCTGTCTATAGTACCAAGAACCAACTTCAAGGTGCAGTAGTAATACAAGGTTCTGTTGATATTAAAAGGCTTGGATCTTTAGACGATCAAGCTTCTTTGCTAGAATCGTGTACCACAACTTCCTGGCCGCCGGATCCGTGCTCGAATGAACTAGATCAGTCGCAGAAAGTGAAGGAGGCAATTCGATCGTGGGAGTTTTCCCTTTTCAGGCTTTACGCGCTTCCTTCCTAACCACGATCTCCATTTCGCCGGGCAGCTATTATACTGCAGCTATGGCGCGACCCCAACGAATACCAACATTTTTCTGGCCATGCGTACCGATAATAAACGCGAGTTTCACTCTAGAAAGCACGACGCTCTTGACGGCAATCGCTTTTGACAGTTATCGCTCTAGTATGCTCCCATTTGCTATTTGCATCATAATTCACCGCCCGTGTGCAGCCTATGAAATTCTGTGATTGCGTTATCTCCCGTTGTCCTGCAAAATACGCGACATCTCCCCCATTGCTAACGCGTCGAGCACGTCATTGCCGTCAAAATGGTGCTGGAATGTGACAATGGCTCGGTCGACTAACGTTACTTGCTTCCGCTTCCGCTCTATCGGCAATACGTGATTGATTCATCTGATGAAAATTATCTATAACTTGGGCCCTGGACTCACGTTCGTCTTGGACCGCCACTGTCACTCGCATACCTCGAGCCATGTCTGCCAACCCGCCCCTTCCTCAAGGCGTAGGATATGCCGTAGTGCTTGGTCTTGGCCTCTTCTTCGCCTTGATGATGAACGTCATCAGCTGGATCCAGCTCAAGTTTTCCGAGTTCTCGCCAAATTCAGCTTCAGAGTTTAGCGCTGCCAGTCGCTCGTTGAAAACGGGATTGGTGGTGGCTGGTATCATTAGCTCCTGTAGATTTCCTCGATATATGCGTCTTGACTATTTCTAACACGGTGGTATAGGGACATGGAGCTTAACCTTATTGCAAAGCGCCACACAGTCGTACAATATGGGTGTTTCGGGAGGGTGGTGGTACGTCCTTCTTGAAGCATGGATGCAGATTTCGTTCTAATCATCCTTAGGTATGCAGTCGGCGGTACCCTCCAAATCGCGGTCTTTTCGGTGATCGCAAGCAAAGTCAAAATGAATGCTAATCGAGCGACCACATTTCCCGAGGTACTGAATTTCCTTGTCTAAATGATATCTCTGGTTCACAATCATCATAGGTTGCCTATATTCGCTTTGGTACAGCAGGCCATCTGGCCTTTCTCTGGTGTGGCATCGTCTGTAATTCTATTGTCTCTGCATGCATCCTACTCGGAGGAGGTACCGTCGTAACCGCATTGACGGGCATGGATGCATATGCGGCGCTTTTCCTAATCCCCGTTGGTGTCTCGATATACGTCGCTACGGGCGGTTTACGCGCGACCTTCATCAGCGATGCCACCCATACCTTCTTCTTGATCGGGATCCTTCTCTGCTTTAGCTTTACGTGCGTATGCGCACCCCTTTCTCCCTACAAGTTCTCACCTCCGTTGCAGAGTCTTCGCATCATCGGATATCATTGGCAGCCCTCGCAAACTTGCTGAGCTATTAGCGCTCGCCGCTGAGACTAATCCCGTGGAAGGGAACTACCACGGCTCCTACCTGACCTTCCGTTCTCGGCCTGGTGCGATCTTTGCTGTCCAGGTATATACTTCACTTTGCGTGGCCACTTACTCCCCAACTCATACAATTCCGCATGTTCCAGTCCATCATTACTGGCTTTGGGCTAGTCACTTGCGACCAAGGTGGGTTATGGAGTGGTGGTTGTTTGACACATTGACCGACACCTCCGGCCTCGTATAGGATATTGGTCAAGAGCCATAGCTTCAAACCCCTCTACGACCGCGCGGGCGTACTTTCTTGGCGGATTCGCGTGGTTCTCCATCCCGTTCACATGCGGGACGAGCCTTGGGCTGTCGGCGCGTGCGCTTGGGACATTACCCGATTTTCCTGTCCTGTCGGCGTTCGATGTTAGCGCAGGATTGGCTGCTGTGGAGGCCGTGACATACCTCCTGGGGAAAGCAGGAGCGGTCCTCATGCTGTTGTTGGTATTCTTGAGTGTCACATCTGTTAGTTTTTCACTCTATTCACGTCGAACCGGCTAACGTGATAGTAGGCGTTGAGCGCTGAGATGATTGCTACATCGACGTTATTTTCGTACGACATTTATCGACACTACTTTAGACCCAAGGCTACCAGCACCGAATTGGTCACTGCCTCGCGTGTTTTCATCGTTTTCTGGGCAATATTTTCTGGTGCGCTGGCATCTATATTCCACGCGGTAGGAATTGTAGGTCATCTATCGTCGTCTCAGGTCACTAAGCTGATTGTCATACCAGTCCCTTGGCTGGCTGTTTTACTTCCTGGGTGTATCCACAGCGTCGGGTGTCTTCCCTATCGCTCTGACATTCCTGTTCGTACTCCTTATTCTGCTCACTACGCTTCGTTAACGTATTACAATTTCAGTTGGAAAGATCTCAGCACCGCTGGCGCTGTTGCGGGGTCCATCGGTGGCATGGCGATTGCTCTTGTTGTCTGGCTCGCTACAGCCAAAGGCATTGGTGGAGAAATCACTGTTGACACGCTCAGTGACCAGTGGGTATCGTTCGCTGGGAACGCAGCTGCTATCATTTCGGGCGGGATTTTATCCATCGGGCTTTCGCTCTGGCGTCCGGCGAACTTTGATTGGGAGAAGACGAGAAGAATGGAAGTCATCGGTGGCGATGGCAATTTTGGTGAAGACGCTTCATCCGTTGGCGAGACGGATGAGAAGGAGAAGCCCCGCGCAGATGAGCCGGCAGAGGTTGGGGCTGAAAGGAACGTCGATGGACTGGATTTGCGCGCCCTCCAACACACTTATAAGGTGTATGGGCTCATCTTCATCGTCTTGACGTTGGTCATAACATTCGTGAGCTCTCCACTTCTGTCTGCCGACTCTGTTCTGATTCCGAATATTACAGATCATCCCTGTTCCGCTTGGAGCCTCGCCGTACATCTTTTCGCATAAATTCTTTGCTGGATTCGTTGGTATCATGTTTGTGAGTACTTTCGCCAGTCTGTTTCGTGTCAGTGTTCTCAACCCATCCTCGTCTAGGCGTGGTTATTCCTGGCAACATTCCTCGTTGTCTTCCTCCCGATAATAGAGTCAAGACACGCATTAGTGCGTATAACAAAACGTCTTCTAGGTAGACAATAGTAGACAAAACGTACGAAGAGCACAATCTGTACCATTTATCTTTCTTCCCGGCCGTCCTATCCTCAGGTGCGTCCAACCCGGAGATACTGGATCAACGCGCACATGCCGCTTGCGACTATTCGAGTCCCGTGATCGTGAATCGTTTAAGACTGAGACTGGACAACCCTTCTTTCACCTCACTACGCTTTGACATGGCTTCCATTGTTCCCGCTAATGCTTCAGGCATAGCTCTGCCAGCAGCGCCAGAAAACCCTCCGACTGATGCGGATGCTAAGACTGCTCAAGAATATAGAGTGCAGGTTGACTCTACCTGTCCTAGTATGTGAGTTCATACACGCCACTTTCGATACCAGTCAAGGGAACTGCACTCAGAATCTGGTGTCCCCGGTAGTGCCACAGATGCAGACGTCGCGGCCGCTTCTGATTAAGAGCACAGCATTGTATTTCAACGCGCATTAGCCAGTGGCAAGTCATTTGTTCTTCCCGTGGCCTTCATTATCTGCTAATAGTAGGATTATCACTTGGATCTTGCTCCCGTACAGGCTCCACTCGATCTCATTGAAGGAACCTTGAAAGATATGATTCGAAACGACCTGGGGAAGGTATGCCAGCTTTTTCGTTTCGATCGGGCCGTTCTCCACTCAGCTCGCAAACGCCACCGCCATACATATGTTATCGACCTCAATCATAGTCCACCTGTTGATCGAGGTGCAGAGGGTGACCAACGTTACAGTAAGTGAACGATGAAGTTGGGCCAGGGTTTTGGGAGCGCAGCTTATGGGCACTGTATAGAGAGAGAAAGCTGGCCATAGCCATATAGGCATGTGCCAGGAATCTTGCATTGAAATCAAGTGTACCATATCACCGATTGCCCATTTTCGAAGCATAGACTCGCCGGATGATGAACGCCTGCATGAATCTACGGACGAGATGTGCCGGTCGTCTACCTGTCGACAAACAGATACAGGTGTTCACGAGTTTAATGCCGTGACTCTGGATGTGGCGGATGTTCACGCCTGTGAGGATTGATGTCTATGTGCGTTTCTTTTCGACCGAACAGCCTACCATTCATGGTGCCGATTGCCTGATAAGAGTGCCAAACGTCAAAACGTTTACATATATAGACAGTTTGCTGTCACTTTGAACGTGCGACTAGCTTGCTACTAATAGACCCGCATGTTTATGACTTCTAGACGCATTTCACAGGAAGATTACTGACCACATAACGTTCAGAGGGGCGAACTTGTGACATACACGATCGAGGAAGTTGAACTATGCGTCATTGTTTTCCAACTTGAACTTGGTCCATTCGTTTACCATTTGACGTGCCAGCTGGCGGTTACCGCAGCGACACCTTCGGCGATTTCTTTCTAGAGACTGGCTCCTTCAGAGTAGACAGGCGGTGCTCCAGACTTCTCGAGCTTATCTGGCGGATATAACACCCGGGCGTCTGTTGGCGTTCTTGACTTCGGACGACATATTCTCTCGTCTCTTAGCAGGATGGCATCATTCTCCTCTGACGACTCCTTCCACTGCCACCTATCCAAACCAAATCGCCATTTATCCCTCGCCCTAAGAGACCATGGCACATCGTCCTCGTCCTTCTCAGCCGGACCGCTAACGCCTCACGACGACTCGCTATTGGAGGACGACGACTTTTTCGCGCTGCCGTCGCTCAAGAAATCCGACGGAACTGTCCCGCCACACCTATTCTCACATTACAGAACCCTTTCCACCGTACCAGACAACCCAAATCTCTCTTCGCTGGCCGAAACATCTTTGCCATCCTGTATATCATCTTTCGAAATCATAGGCACGCTAGGCCGCGGGACGTACGGAAAGGTCTTACTCGGCAGCCATGCAAGGGCGCCAGGACTTCACGCCATCAAGGTACTGCAAAAGACGGGAATGCATCGCTACGGAATCGAAGAAGTCGAGCGAGAACTGCGAACCCTCAGGTCCTTTAGCGACGCTTCGGCCAGTGACCCTCGCACAGCGTTTCTGCAAAACATGCTCGGCACGTTTTCCGATGACCGTTTTGTCTTTATCGTCCTCGTACGTGAACTGGTGCCCCAAATATTCGTCGTTAACCTCATTCGCAGGAATACCACCCTACCCCACTTTCCGACTCCGATCTCTCTTCCCGTCTTCGACTAGGCGCTCCCGTGGGTCTCCCAGCATCGAAATCACTCCCTCACACGTTCCCCTCTCCACCAACTTCACAACATGCGCATTCCGCATTACACTCGCTTCGCCTTCTATCCGCAGAACTGGTAATCGCAATACTCTTTCTTCATGAAATGGGTATCATCCACCAGGATCTGAAGCCGGCGAACGTTATGGTTTCTGCAACCGGCCATATCGTTATAGGCGACTTTGGAGCATCGTCTTGGATGACCGAGGGTAAGGTGGTATTCCGACCCATGGACGTTGTCACGTTCACGCCAATTTACGCTGCACCGGAGCTTGCCCATAGGAACGCCGAAGGCATCGTGCACATTGATTCTGGCGTAGATTGGTGGAGTTTAGGTGTGATGTTGTATGAGCTCGCTCTGGGGAGTGTGCCATTCCAGCAAGGCGAGCGCAGGACCGTGGGTGACTGTAGTTGCGCGTTTGGCGAAATGGAGAAGATGGTGCTTAAGGACCAGGACACAGAGTGGTGGGATCCGCGGTTCGAGGATTTTATCAGATCTGTCGGTCCTTTCCACCTCCTGCCCACTAAACTTCATGCTGACGAGTCTATTTCTTAGCTTCTTGTCCATGACCCTCGCGGCCGTATTAGGGACGACAATGTGAAGGAGCAACCGATATTTGAGCCCGTGGCTGAGCTATGGGACGAGATCGCAGCCCTTGCTCACCCGCCACTGCCAGCACCTAGTCTTCGCTATCTCGACTCGGACGTCGGTCTCTCTTTGTACACCGAAGATTCTTCAGACATCGAACGTTTACTCTTTGACGTACCAATGCACGAAGAAGACCGAAGCCTTGTGCATCCCCTTCCTTCATCAGCCTCCATATACCAGTTTTGTACCACCGTTTCTGATGCCGACGACGAGTTCTCCGATTCACCGTCTTCGCTGGACGTTAGCAAGGTGGTGTTCAAGCCCTTGTCAGACGCCGCTCTAGGCTCGTCGCCATCATCGTCTGACGGCGATTCTGAGGCGGGGCACATCGTAATCTCGGCGCCGGTGGTGTATAAACGCCAGCGTACGCCGTCACCTATACCCGAGACGCATGGCCAAATGAAGCTTCCGTTTCCTTCTGTAAGGGACATGGAAGGATATGCGGACGTTACCCCTCCGTACGTGTACAAGCGGGCACAGAATGTGACTAGAACTCCGTCGCCGTCGTCGAGACAGTGCCGCCATGATATCTTCAGTCCGCGGCCTGATTCGGGGAGATCGGAGAGAGTCCTTCGACGGATGCAGGGGAACCGACAGTTGCGGAAGGAGTGCATATCGGAGTGGACTCTGGAGGAGAGTCTGACGATATCGGTGCTTTCAGCCATGCAACAGAGGGTAGCACCCAAGCCACGTTCAGACATGTCGGAGTCAGGTTCGAGAAAAAGTATTGTCGGACGGGTGTGTAAGAGGCTGCGAAAGTTTTCTATGCGTTCCGCGGCCTAGACGTTGTTCATTTCTTTATGAGTTTCGATTTGTACACATTACCTGTATGTAACTTAGGACTTGACGTGTTGGTTGGGACTTGACAAGGACGCAGTCGATTTGTATATCTGTATGTCTAGATTATGTGTATTACCTGTGTGCATTACTTTGTACAGTCTATATCGGATTTGAGCATTGTTAGACCGACAAGTCCGGTGTGATTGGGGTGGCCGTCCCCGAAGGTGGCGCAGATATAGGGCTGGGAGAAGCGACCTCTCCGAGAGGATCTTTCAGATACGCTGCCAAGAACTTGCGCCAGTTTGTCTTGGAAGGGACGAAGTGACCTGAATTATGTTGGAAATTATCTATGGGCAACTCGAAACAAATGCGCTTACCACCATCATGTTCTTCAACTCGTTTGTGAGTAGAGACGTCGAGAAGACTCTGTGATCGCTCGGGAGTAACGATGATATCTGTCTTTCCAATGACATGAAGGGTGGGGGTATCGTAAGAGGTCTTGAATACGACCTCTGATAGTGGATCGACAATCTTGAAGCCAGCGACGGATACACAGAATTGGCTGTCAACTGCGTAAGTCCAGAAACATATCAAAGAGACGATAAAATAACGTACAAAGGAGGGTGAGGAGGCTTTCCGTCAACAAGGAATGGCGGATACACTTCGGGACGTTCCAACTAGATACAATCAGTTATGGCCCATTTAAAAGATTGCGTGGAACGCACAAGTGCTGCTAGGAAAGCAGCCATACAGGCTCCTTGACTGTGAGTTACGCGTACGATTAGTCGGCGCGTAGAACGTTTGTATCGTCCAACATACCTGAATCCAAATACACCCTACATTGACCATGTCAATACGCGAATCAGACACATAAAAGAGATACGCACATCGAACTTTCGCTCCTTCAAAGTCTCCCTAAGCAGAACCAAGGAGTCTTCCAGACCAATGGCCTTCGTCTTGTCGTGGTTAGCTTTGTACCATCCTCTCGGCTTCAATGCCGGATCATCAGTAGCACCCGCTTCCGAAGCTCCCAGTTCCGCTAAGCGGCCCTCCGTCGACGTCTCATTCGAAGATGATGCACCAAAGAGATCAACCGGTTGCAGGACTATTGGTCCGTCTAGGAAAACTAAGATGCCAACGTTAAGAATAGAGCGGTACTCTGGCAACTCATACTAGCGGCTCACCAAAGTCTACGGATTTCCCGCATTGCTTTCTGAGCGCGCCAATCTACTTTATTGGCTGAGATCCTGAACAGGTCTGGAAGGAAGAAGCTAGGACGGACGCGTTTGCTGAATATGGCAGCGTTTTGAGAGTACCTGTAACCAAGATGGGCTGATTGAGATTAGGTCCTAGGAGATGGACATCGGGACGTACCCATGCAATACGAGGATAGATCTAGGAGCGGCCATATCAGAGGAATTTGGAGAGTGGTGGTGGTGGTGGAAGAGCAAGAAGTTGACGGGACATGAGTGCAAAATGACGGAAACAGAGGCTCGGAACCGGCAGCCGGAGTAAACATGATCAAGTTGCCGACCTCGTTCGGCCGAGCATCAAGTTCGTCCACAGCACCAACCAAGGCGCCAACCTCCACGTTATGTAAAGTTGAACGTTGAACGTTCAATTCTCTGCACAGAGTGTGGATGCCCTAGCCCCCGAAGGAACTCAAAAGAAGACAGATGGATATTTTATCCATGATTAGACCAAGCGTCGACATCCACTTTCGGTCGAAGAATAGGTCTGAAAGTCTGATATGGCTGTTATGCCTTCAACAGTGCTAATTAAAGGGAACCTTGTCGCTGCGCAATCCTGTACTACTTCTCAACTCACGGCATGGTATATCTATCAATAGGTCAGTTGACTAACAAGTTGACATTCATATGTACTGCGCTTAATGTAGCAGCAGCGTGAATAATCCGCCACATAGAGTTGGGTAAGAATTCGCACCGCATTGGTGTGCCACGATCCTAAAGACGGTACCGGCGTGGCCGCACGATGATGTTCCGCGTTAAGTCCACTGACGATCTCCATAACGAAAGGTCGTCATCGGTGGCCTTAAGCCCCACAGTGACCCGCAAGCCAAGTACATAACTGAAGCTGTGCTCGGGAGAATCCTCGGTATCTACTGAGGATCTAATTACTACATCAACCTACGTGGTCCTTTGCTGTGGGGTAGACTCCGCGAATCTAGGCTGTACACAGAGTCATAGGTGTACACTTATGCAACGCGTATGAGATGGCTTAAGCCGGATACAAGACGGTCCGCGCAACACAGTTACCATCCATGATGTGTGCAGCAACGCTGAAGGTATATTGATACCTTTCGAGTTTTTTGCGCCACACTTGAGCTCATCTAATGGTAGAATCGAATTAGTCTGTGGTATAAGTAGCATCATAGTGATATACAGTAAGTAAAACGGGGTAGTCTAACGATAATGCAATGCAAGAACGATTACAGAGAGTACAGTGATCATACATGGTGTGGGGGGTGTGAGTGTATGCAGAGAATGTACATGTGCAATGCGAGTCCTTCCAAAACGAGTGAAGAAAAAGAAAAGTGCTACCAAATACAGATAAAAGCCTTCCCAGTCAACGTGTAAACGACAATGGGAACCATGGGTATCGGGGGCTCCGCTTGATCATCATTCAGTTTTGCAATGAATGATATGAGGCTTGTATATTTGTGAGTTGATATCCTATAGACACCATAAGTAAACAGGACTTACGTGGCTGAGCGTACTCACTCATGAACGGCGACTCAGGCGAGAAAAAGTAGAGCAACTGGAAGCCAACACGGATCGTCGCGTCAATGCCCTCCTCGGTAAAGTCCTTCGAGTCCTCCAGAAGTGCATGAGAACTCCGAAGACGCAGAATCTCGTCTATCAGTGCCCGTATAGCAATCATGAGAAGCGTCTAGAGAAGGTGGTGAGTCAGAAAATACTACGAGAAGAGAGCATGATACTCACCCCCGTGATCGGATTGGTACACGTAGAGTCCTTGAGCAGCGAGAAGGCCCAGTGGATCATCGTATGCGCAGCAACAACACAGTCTCGCCGTGCCCTGAACTCTGACGACGCGGCAACCTCATTCAGCTTGATTGTCGCGGCGAAGACCTGTGCATGGACAAAGAAGACACTTGGCGACTTGGAGCTGTGTAGAGACGGGAGGTTATGCCCGATTTGAACAACCAATCGGTTCAAGATTTGGTATGTGTTTGGAAAATTTTGCGTATTCCGACCTACCAGGAGGAAGGGGATCAGCTTTGACGCCTCGGTCAAACATGAAACCACGTACCGGCATTCCATTGCCCAGAAAAGAATGTGACCTGCTGAAGAAGTATAGCCGCCTGCGCAGTCAACGCCAGCAAGGAAGCTGACACATCGACTTGGTTTGCTTGACGCAAGAAAGCATTGACGGTCGATGTGGATAGCGGAGGCAGGACGTGCTAAAATAGCATGAATGGGATGGACAGAAAATTTACCAAGTTCACGTACGTGCTCGTATTGTTTCTTGTCGAGCGGCCATGGCGTATCAATCTGAAAGCCCGGTGCCTCCAGTGGCCCACATACTTCCGATGGCGCGTCTAGAGCTACGGCCAAGTGCTTACAAAGAATGACAACTTGCCAGAACCCGTCTATCCGTTCGCCCTCCTCGATGGTCGTTACTGGAGGTGGTAACGTGACCATGCTCGCTTCGTCACCTATACTAGTAGCGGATAATATAGTTGGGGCATGCATCTGTTCGGAACGAATCCTGTGCAGTCCGCAGCCCAGAGAGAGCGATAGGGCGCCTCCAGCATGCTGGCGGGCCTCAAGGAGGTTACCTATTCGGAGGAAGTAGTACGAGAGCAGGACTTCGGCCTGAATGGTCTGCATGTATCGTTCTGGGTGATCCGATGTCAGACCTAGCGCCGCGTGCTTCAAGGCAATATTGAGCAAATGGCGTTGATCACCCCAGGCTTGATACTCCGCGCTTCGCTCTGAGAGGTGACAGCCCCAGAGATAGATAACCGTTAGTACCGATGAACACGGTCGTTTGACGTGTCCCAGAGGGAGCGCCAGAGTAGCTGAGTTGTAGAGACTTGATGTATGGAGAAAGAAGCCAAGCTCTGGCGCGTATCTGAAGAAAATTTCGATGCTGTAGAAGGGTTTGTAATTAGACGCGTGCAGAACGATTGAGATGAAAGAACTTACAAGGTCCGAGCAATATGTGGCGCCGGTTCCTACAATTTCGAGTCAGCATGATGTGGAGATGAAAGAGAAGTTGGCAAACATCGGAGCTGTAATGAGGCGATTCTGTTCTTCGACCTGAGGAATCGGGGGCGCCTGTTTCAATTTATGAGTACCGCAATGATTGTGAAACAGGGAGTACACGCTTACCAGGCGGTGTATCGACTAATGGTGACAGCACCGAGGAGTAGGGCGAAGAAGTGCTGGTCCACGGAGGGTCGGACGTAGATGGGGACAATGTAGGCAGCCCGTGAGCGTGTGTGAGGGCCTGGGCTGGATCTTCATAGGGATTGTGCAACAAAATGGGTGACGGAAGTTCTGGCTGCTCGAGGTCTCTCAGTCGAGCCTCAAGCCGAGCAACCTGGTCCTCAAGTTGCTTTGTCCTAGACCGCCGCGGACTGTCTGCATATTCACACTCGTCATCTTTGGGATGACGGAGACATGGTCCACATATTGGCTTGGCACCATCGCATTTCTGAAAGTGGGGTCAGACGTCGGCAGCGAATGAAATCACAAATAGCGACTTGCGATTTTTAGAAATCTAAAAGAAAATTAGTAAGTGTTGTAAGCATTGAAAGACCTTGTTGCGCACCTGCAGGTCAAGCAAGCTTTTCCTCTTTTTAAAGGCTTTGTATCTGTCGTGTTCTTGGGAGCAGCGGACATGCAAGGCAATGAGAGTGGAGAGGGGACGAAATTTTGAAAGAGTCATGCATGGCGGTCTTTATATAGGCAGGGAATCCCGAATGTTCTGGAGGATCACGGATCTGGTCGTCAGAACATTGGCTCCGCGCAATGTACCTTTTCGTGAGATCTGGATAATGTGAATGCAAAGCTGTGTTGTGGCAGGAAACTGGCCGTTGCTTGGTCGATCATCCGGATAACCGGCTTCTTACCTGAGTCACATGATCACCTTCCACATTCCGACAACGGCACCACTCCAATGCCTTCCCTGTCCTCGTCATTGCAACCCCACTGTTCATTGGTTAACGACGTTTATCTGACCCTTCGGCCGACTCATTCTCTTCTGCTTGATGGACTTTACAGCAGGGTTTATTAGCTGCTTGGTAAACACTGACTTGTCACCTTGCACATCGGACACACAATCCTTTTCTTAGTGTATTCATCAGCACCTCGGCTTGTCGATTCTCCGCTTCCCGTCTACGAAACTATGACGCATACTATGTAATACCGACCATATCAGCTCGATTCCAGGTTTAGTATTCTGCTTACCTCGCTTCTGAATCGCGACTTCATTTCATGGGAGGCTGTGGATCCTCCGCAGTCGGCAACTTCCAAGTGACTCACTCCGTCCTCTACCTCGTGTCGTTAGCTTCGGAAGTCTCCACCAAACAACTGCGGATCAAGCATCGGAGCCTTGCCCAATTCTTTGCCCTGCTCAACATTATCTTTCGAATCCCGTCCTTGTGCGTTGGGCAAAGGGAATGTTGCCTCGAGGTGCTTGCCTGACTCATAACAAGTCATTATGACACGCTCCCTCCACTTCCTACGTGCGATTCTGGACCGCCTTCAACGTCACTTCTCCAATCGTAAAGGTATTCTTCGCTTGAAACATCACGCCACATTGTTATTCTTTAGTACGGATCCAGGCTTTCCCGATTGGCCTGGGCCTACTATTCTCCAACGTGATCCATAGAGTTACAGCGGGAGCAGAATGTGCCCTGTTGTCCTCCCGGTTTGTTGACTGCCTGTCCATTCAGCACTGCAATCAGGCACCAGGCACGCACGTCCTGACATCTGATTCTTCAATTCTGTAACTCTAATTGTTCAATTTCAGACGACCGGTTATGTCGACGCCAATACCCGCTGGTATGCGCTGATCTAGGGGAGGCGAGGCGCTCATTAGCTCGAACAAATCCCTTGGCGGCGTTCGAACTTTCCTTCTCTCCACATGAATCTGTCACCTAGCATGAATTGCGGAACGTGTGCCGTCGAAGACTGACTCATAGAATTAGGTCTACCATTGCCGGTGTTTTCGGTGTTAGTTATCGTGTCCTCGAGGTTACTCCCTTCTTCCATGGCTTTCGGACCTGCCGTTTATAACCATGGTTGCAGAACGAATCAAACGAAGCATCATCTTCCATGCTCCTTCCACTTGCCTTCCACGTACATGTTACGAACATCTGCTCCGCTTCCATACACTGACTCCAACGACTTTCAGTGACATTGGTTAGACCTATAGGCAGCCGGCGGCCCGCATCGTTTCGATCATCTCACGAACACGGTCGAAGCCAAGCCCCGAGTTCTTAAGAGATGGCATCTGTCAATACGCGAGTCTGAGGTGATTGATTTGCAACCTTCTTTGATTGGCATTCAACGCTCAGCCCTGGAACGATGCACGTTAAGCCCTTTTGGCGACGGCCCATATGATATGTCCTATCATTCCCATATTACATCTTCGAAGTAGGTCCATGTGGTAGTCGTGTGCCACCGGCAGCAAGACTAGGCCGGGAAAATCAAGGTTGGCGGAACTCACCCAAACGAGATACTGGATCCAAGTAAGAACTGATCAGAGCAGTTCGGGGAACACTTGGGATCACCTTTGATGTCCGAGGCGGGCAGAGGCGGACAGGGCGCGAAATCGTCACTCGGAAGAAGTCTCAACGGACGGTCCAACGTTCAGCGATGACTTAACGCGGGTCGGGAGAACTTAGCGCAATACCCAACCGTTGAAGGCCGATACCCGAATTTAGCGCATAATAAAGGTGTTTGCATGCCGGAGGGGCGCGTGGACGTGAATTTTTTTCGGGACGCTTGCGAAGACTTCTGTAAAGTTCAAGACGTCTATCCCCGCTTGGAGCGCTAGTGCGTAGGTCGTTCTCTAGCGAAGCCGCTGGTGCATATGATTGCTATAAAGCCGTCGCCCACATCGCCGAGAATGAGTTGGTAGGAAAATTTCGTCGGCACCTAGCACCAATCATATGGATTACCGTTGACATTGTACGAAACTACGAACAATGTGCTTCTCTCCTTTAGCACGATAGGCTCGGAATTGAGAGAAGCTGTCAGGTGTATTTATACCGGCGTGCTTCAATTGAGACAGCTAACCAAAATGCTGCAATGATCACGTACTGGGCGCTGCCATACTTTTTGTGCACCATATGGATTCAAGGCGCTGGTCTATACATGAAAACCGAAGACAGGGTCAAAGGAGTTACAATACTGCGAGCTCGACCGAGGACTTAGTAGCTGAAACGGCTATCGCTGCTGTAAGTCGGAATAAACATGAAGACGGAATGTTCAATGGCCTGAACTTTGTCGAAAAATAGAGGACGGTCGCATGGCGAAAATGATGCCATGTCTGTGGGCCCTCATGATCACAGAGGTTGATGATTGAATTATTACGCCACAATCAACCAATCAGCGAAGTACACGCAAGTGAATCCTCATCCTGAGAATCGCATTTATTTGTCATCTAAATCCGGATATGGGCGCAAGTTCTGCGAATTTACAAAATTCTTCCACTGGGAGGCTATAAAGCCCGGTGGGAGCACAAGTTGTCAGTACGGTCGTTACGTGGACCCGGCGCAGGAAAATACCGCTCGGAGATCCGAAGTGTGTCTTGTCTTGCTCTTTAAATGATGCGACTTCTCGTGATCGGGACCGTGAAGGAGCAGCTAACCGGATTTAGTGTGAGTGGCGTATATCAGGATCATTAGAATCTAGGGCGATATATGAGTCTGTACTGTTTCGTTTACAGACCCTCGAAATTGCTTTGAAGCTCACCATGGAAAGTTTGACCGTTACTCGTCGGTCTATAGCTAAAGAAACGTGTTTAATCCTTGGCCACACAACAACTGTACGATTGAAATATTGTGTGGTGCCACCGCCCTTCTACAATCACAACAACACACCCCTCATACACCGTTTCGGCATACATTCAAAAGTCACCATCAACTTCCTCCCAGTCTACCAGGACGCAGGGATGATCCTAGCATCAAGCGAATTCGAGCCCCTCAGATCTAAATAACGAATTTTATAAGAGTCTACTACTATCCAACGTCGTTCACGGAAAGACATTGCTAGGCTCGTCAGCACATTCCAAGAAACGATAGGTACACTCTCCATCCCAATCTGTAACAGCGGTGGACCCGATCAGAAATAAACACCGAGGAGGAAATCGAGGAGCTGTCGTCCAGGGCACGGGGAGCACAGTAAAGATAACATGAGCGGTTCTAGAAATCGCATAGCAAGGAAAGTCATGGGAAACCATTCTTGACATGGTAATTTTGGCCACGGACTCGGAGCACGTACTGTACCCCTACAGAACATTCCAACGAAGTTCGGCGCGTCTTTCGCTCGGGCTATTACACCATACATGCCAAGATGTAGTGCACGGCGAAGTAGGATGCACATCGCTATCGCTATGTGTTTAACTGTACGGGGTGATAAGAAACGATCCATGAAGTGGAATCATAGTACCCCGCGAGTATGTGCCCCTGTATGGGAAGGGTCGATGACCTAGTTGTACGCCATCAGAGCGTAGGCGCCGATTCATACAAATTGCGCACTGAGAAGAACTGTTAGCGTACAATGGTTGAATGAGAAAACTTGGACAGATTTCGCCGTTCGGTCACCGGCGATCGCGCCTCCGTGGAGACTTTCTCGTTAAGTCCGGTGCAGTGCAAGCTTAGACACCGCTGAGATCATCAAAAGTCTCAGCTCAACGTCAGGAGGACGACAGAATGGCTTCAGAAGCAATGTCTCGTCCTACTGTAAAGCGGTGCATATGTGTCGGTACCTTCGCGGTAGATTAGTTCGAAGCTTTACTGTCGCCAGCCCGTTATTGAAGTAACGACCATTCGTGATGTGTTGACGAGCATGAAGCTTTCGCGATATTGTGGTCCTGGCTCATGATTCTCAACCAGGCAGTCCGACAGGTTGGTATTGGAAGCCAGAAACCGACCACTGTTGGGAGTTGTGCAAGTGGTACAGAGGCAGAGGGAACAAGACGCGTCAAAATGGCGTAGGCGAAACTGTCAGCCAGATGACTTTTGTGGACGCATTGATGAAGGATCAAAGCAAGCGTTCCGCGGACCGCGTTTGCCGCATCCAACCTTGGCTTGCTACCTCTGACTTGAACTATGTAAAACCTCTCTCAATGGGCACTCCACGACAAGCTCTGACCGACCCGCCAGCTTCCTTTCGTCGCTCTCACGGGTGTGACCGTTTTACGAGATCCCCATCTCCCCATTTCTAAAACCAATTGTCGCTAGTGCACCGGATATCTTCTTCTTTCTCCACTGGCAGATCCACTGTGGACCAAGCTCTGTGACTCTCTGGTATGTCCATGACAAGCAGTGGGTGGGAACCGATGTTGGAGACGAGACAGAAAATGATTCTGGGTTTGGCATTGGACAATGATGATGATGTATCATAATCTTGGCAAAACCATGCCCAAGTAGTCGGCGCCCTCGATATGTTCCATGGCCAACGCGTCAATAGCACCTTTGACAGGCAGCTCGAGGTCGGCGGTATCAGGCGAGGACAGGAGTTGCTAGAGGACGGAAGCAAGGAGCTTTCATGTGAGCGATCTAGACGATTTTGAAGGAGTTGAAATCAAAAGCGCCGGTGACATTGTCGCAATGGTGGCTCGAGTATGACCCATTGGACGACCATCAAGCACCTTCAAGTAGTGATCAGCTTGTGGGACTTCCCAAGGCGGATATACAGGCTGGAGCGCTTGTTCATAAGCCATCGCGCTGTGCTGTACACAAAGTACATCGAGAGCGGGGAGATCGTGATACTCAAGAAAAATGCACGTCCGCGATAAACAGCCTACGACGCGCCAAGCTGATAAACGTGGCCAACAGGATGGTGTACACCTGCATGAAGATAACGTAGACGGATTCCTCACGTCTTCCCGCGACCATGTCATGAGTATGGCTGCAAATACTGTCAGTACTATCGCGTCATTGCAAATGACCTAACAAGCATACCCTAGCACACGTTGGCGATGAAGACTGCAAGGCGCTTAATAGGCGCTACACCGAGAAATGGAGCAAACACTCACAAGACAGCCGTACAACGTATCCTTGCACGTCGGGATCGCGATCGCTCTGCGCGATACAATCCAGATACCCAATGATCTCGTCGTAGTACGCCTTTTGTGAAGTTTCAAATGATCACTGATCAGAGGACAAATGCTATGAAGAACAGAAAGATTAGTAGAGTTTTTTAGCTTTGATAATCTGCTTTTCATGCCTTCAGTCGACTCATGCCAGGTGAGAAAGTGGATAGCATAAAAAAGGCGAGACGAACTGGTTTGGAATTCCTGGCAAATAATTTCCGGTGACGCGTCGGCAACGGTGGCCATCTTCATCAGACGCTTGCTGCTCTTTGTGTAGCGAACTTGGGAGGGATATCGACGCTCGACGAGGTTGAACAATGCTTCCTGTCCCAAGTGCCACCCGCACCAGAGTCGAGGCGGTCGCCAACCTGGTATTATGCCAAGCTCACGAAGATGGAACGGTATTTCATCCAACGCCAAAGGCGAGGATCGACAGACGAGTGGATAGTCCTTGTAACATGTTTGTCGACTCTGAGCAGTATGTACACGAAAGAGAAAGAACCTCACCGATGGTGCGTATCTGGCGTGTCCGTTGGGCGGAACGAAGAGAAACTCCACGCGAATCTGATGATGTCTCGGGGGAAGTCATGTTGTGGTTGCTGATGAGTTGGGAGTGCATGAACGTCGCTTTAAACAATGAATGGGGTGTCACGAGCGATCTTGCCTTGTGCAGTCATTGAGACTCCATTGTTTGTTTTGTGTTCGATTTCGTCGGGTTTAAACAACGTAGAGGCAGGCCTTCATCTTGGCTATCGCGATTATTTACCTGATGTTCAATTAGATTGCAGTGAAATAGGACTTCGAGTGCGAGGTAGAAGCCAGTTGAACCTTGAGGGCAGAGAGGACAGGTGCGAGGGAGGAAATACATTGGATGATTCAAAAGTACATTTCGATATACTAAGAGCTGGAATAACTTGGATAACATTACGACGTATGGTGGTTTCATTGGCGTTTGAAGGAATCATGCACGTGTGACAGCGACAGGAGGAGTGGCGGAGGTATATGTTTTCTTCTGTGGTGCAACTGAAGTTTGTTGCTCTGGAAGCCGACCATTTCAGGAAAAAAATGATAGCAGAGAAGTGCACGTACTGTCTTGCGTCCAACACCACCTCATAGGGCACAGAACCCATTCTGGGTCCACGCCATTGAATAGTTCTCGCTTGATGCGGTCGATGTAATCGGCTTCTCGAGGAAGCATACCTTTGTAGTTGCAGCCGATACTCAAGACCATGTCTGCTCGACCGTCACTGTGCGCGCCATCTACCACTCTAATGAGATGGTGGAACTCTGACGGGATTTGGAACTCTTCGCATATGAGTTCCGGTAACGCGTCGGCAACGGTGGCAGTCTTCATCAAGCGGTTACTGCCCTTTGTGTAGCGAACTCGGGAGGGATATTGACGCTCAACGAGTTCGAACAACGCTTCTTCTCCCAAATGCCACCCGCACCAGAGTCGAGGCGGTCGCCATCCTGGTATGACACTATCCGATTGAAGATAGAAAGGAACTTCATCCAACGCCAAAGGCGACGATTGACAGACAAATCGATAATCCTGCGGGATAATAGGATGTCAAGTCTGAATAGTACACGAAGGGAAAGAAGCTCACCGATGGTGCGTATCTGGCGTGTCCGTTGGGCGGTACGAAGAGAAACTCCATGTGACCTTCAGAATCTGATGACGTTTCGGGGGGGACATGTTGGCTTTAGTGAATGATGATGGCAAGAAGAGAACAGCGACGCGCTATATATGTCACGCGTGACACCACCCACCGATCCTTTGTTCATCGACGGTCGTTTCCTTCCGAAGCCCTGACTCAACTGGTACTGCCATTGTTCACCTAGTTTGGAAATCTCTTTGGATTCTCCTGCCTCAAGGTGCCCTTTGCTTTCCTCTTGGCCCGACCTTTTGGACGTGCCGGTGTAATACTGATTTTACAACGCCTGGTCAAGTCTAGTGCTGCACCCTGCGCCGGGCCAGTGACCGCCGCCCCACGTCCACACATCGTATAGGTCGCTATACACTCCCTTCTCATCGGGTTTGACTGCACTCTCGTGAGCGTTGTCCGCCTGCAACAGAAGGCGGACATTTGCATAGCTACCCCAAGCCGACAAGAATAACACCTTCGTTGTAAGTCCTTCAAGGACGGCGAAAAAAAAGTCACACATAATGAAGCGAAGGCGTTTACCATTGTGTCCGCCCGTTGTTAGCGCTGGTCCCGTCCTCGATTAAAACGTCGTTGAACACTGCCACAGTCATCAGCTTTGATCTTGGACGCAATTGAATACCTACATCCATTTCTGTTACTGTCGTTGAAATTGACCAGATGCTGCGAGTCCTGGGTAGGTAGCGGTGTATAGTTCATTCGTCGATCGACTACCTTTGAGAGCAAGATGGGAAAACACCAACGATGACATTCTTGTAGTCACGAGCAGAACTCCGCAGATCAATACGAGAAGCTACAGTAGGAACACGATATCACAGTTTCCCTTTGTTATCGTACTTCCTGTGTACAAACATCGCGATTTCCTCAGCTGAAATCAGAGTCAGCCAGTATACAACTACGAACGGAAACACTTACCCAAAGCATCCGGCTTCTCGTGGGTAATCAGGTGCGTCGAACCATCTATCAACACGTTTGAACTATTCGCCTTCCTCAACCACGCCCGCAATTGTGTTTGTCCTGGCGCACCGAGCCTACATGGGCATATATCAGCCTCCGCCACGACTTCGTACTCTGAGACTTACTCGACTTCTCCCCGACCAGGAAAGATCCACCTAATCTCAATACTTTCGTCTAGTTCACCACGGTGCATCCTTACCCACGCCTCCTCCCCACCTGTCCAGGTATCGCTAAACAGAACCGTTTCGTGTACCGGGGACATCTTTAACGCGATATTTCCATCGGCCGTCTCGTACATGCCGTGTTCGATGTAAGCAGTGAGAACGTCCGGATGCCACCGCTGAAAGAAAGGGGACTGCAAAAGTTGACTACGCGCTTCATCCCTGTAGAATGGACTCAATTCATTTCCCGCGAAAAGGAGAATAGAAGCAACTTGGAGCGCCAAACCCAACGCCGACCAAGCGCGCCCACAGCCAGGGTGTTAGAGTTGCCGTCTCGTGTAGCATATGGTGGCTTGGGATAGAGAATAACGGGGTCGACGAGAATAAGGGAAGAAAACAGCGCAGGGTGGTATATAGCTGCCAACGTTCTATCTGCATACATTAACAAAAGAAGAACTGGAAAAGTAAGGCTACCCACGATACTCCTCCTCCGAAGGAATGGCCAACCATGACGAGCTTCCGCGACTTGAAGCCTTGACAATAGCGGGCCTGATATTGACGACAAGGAATGCGCGGGACATAAATAGGTAGTTCATCCGTTATCTCCGATGGCAGATAATGCACGAGAAAGTGAAGCAGATCGCGAACGGCTTCGTGCCAATGAACTGTTTTTTGAGTCAAAACCCATCTCACTTAGGAAACACAACGTACACATCGAATTGAGCTTGCCCTTGTTTAAGAGAGCAGAGTCGCCATGTTGAACGGCCTCCCAAACCCATATCTCCGAGATGTTGTGTCTGCGCGCCAACAAAGAGCGTATCATCGGTTCCCATGTCTACATTGAAGTCAAGTAGAGGGCAGAACTTGAAGCGCAATATCTCGTACCTCTTTGTTGAACCCATTGGCATGTGCGAGGAATAGCGTTACGCCCTCGCGGTCCCGTCTCCGACGTACATATCGGTTCAAACAGATCCACAGAAGATCCGTCCTCTGCCCTTTCTTCGCCCTCTTCTCAGTTTCCCGGAGCTCGCGGAACCGGGCCTCTACTTCCACAAGCACCTTTCGTCTCTCCGCCTTTGTGGCCGTCGCGTCAAATGGCAGCGGCTGTGGCAAGTCGAAGGCCGGGCCGATCCTGGGGTACGCAGCGGGTACGATATGCGTTGAATGATGCCATTCGTCGGAGAGCCATGGCGGAGAACGTTGAGGAAACGGTAAAGCAGGGAGCGTCGCTGGTAATGGTGGTGGTTTGAGTTCAAGGAGCGGTGGGTAATTGTATTCGGCCGCGCGTGGCAATTTGGGTTCAACGTAAGGGTACGATTCACGGGGCATGAGAACAGATTTGTATGTACCGGTGGACGTCGTTATAAAGATGGAGTTGTTAACACATGACCATAGTTACGGCTTGTTAAAGACCGGAAAGAAGGATCAGCGATGCAGATCGCGTTCATGAGTGATGTACATTATATAATACTGTATTTCTGTTGATTCAAGGTATGTACCTGAATCAGAATAAGGTCCTGAGCTCCGATATGAAGTGCTATTGCTCGTTTCCTTACTGTATACTGCCCACCGAGTGGGACTCCATAACCTTGGCAATAACGGTCAACATCAGCATGATTGAGCTGGTGAATATGCTGGTGAGGGCGGGCAGACCCTGTTCATGCGTCAGAGCATGTCCAAATGAAAACAATTGAAGATGCACAATGGTAGTAGGATCAGCGCTTGGATTGACGGGAGCGTCGTGGTCGAAGTTGATGATCTTGAAAGGAAATGTGGCCCCGTTGCCTTTGGTAACATTGGAAACCTGAGAATGTTGAGCGGAGAACGGGTGAAACGAAGAGCGCCATACCTTCAGCACATTCCCTTCGATGCGATCAAGTTGAGCCTGTATAGGACCGAACCAGGCTGGGGCGGGGGCGGCCGCTGAATAATGATTCTATGAGCGGATGATGACGAGGATGAGCAATTGACTTGCCAAGAGCAGGACCGAACCAGGCGCGGGGGCGGCGGCTAAATAATGATTGTATGAGGGGATGACGACGGGGAAGAGCAATTGACTCGCCAAGAGCAGGGTGTACGCCAACTGGTTCATACTCAGCTGCGGCTGCAATCTCTGCGTTTGTGACACCGCCGGGGACACCAGATTCTGACCAAAGTTCCAATAACTGGTATCGAGAACTTTGGCGTGGATGAACTCACTGTACTGCACTTTATATTCTTGGTCAGCCTTGGCATCCGCAACAGTCGGATTCTCTGGCGCTGATGGCAGAGCTGTGCCTGCATCATTATCGGGCACAACAAGAGCCATGGTAAGTGTCAGTGAAAGAAGGATCGCTTCAGATTGGACAATCTAATAGCCTGGCACGAATTGTCTCGCGGGCTCGACATGCAAAATACAAACGCTTCACGATCACATGGCCTGATACACAACGGCCGCGAAGAAAGATCCGTGGTACAGATTGTGCTCTTCAGAACGTTTGTCTACTATTGTCTACCTAGAAGACGTTTTGTTATACGCATTAATGCGTGCCTTGACTCTATTATCGGGAGGAAGACAACGAGGAACGTTGCCAGGAATAACCACGCCTAGACGACGTTGGACACACTGACACGAAACAAACCAGTGAAAGTACTCACAAACATGATACCAACAAAGCCAGCAAAGAATTCATGCGAAAAGATGTACGGCGAGGCTCCAAGCGGAACAGGGATGATCTGTAGTATTCGGAACTGAAACAAAAATCTGTAGAGAGAACTGGAGAACTCACGAATGTTATTATCAAAGTCAAGACGATGAAGATGAGGCCATAAACTTTATAGGTGTGCTGTAGCGCGCGCAAATCCAGTCCATCTACGTTCCTTTCAGCCCCGACCTCCACCGGCTCATCTGCGCTAGACTTCTCCTTCTCATCCGTCTCGCCGACGGATGAAACGTCTTCATCAGAATTGCCATCGCCCCCGATGACTTCCATTCTTCTCGTCTTCTCCCAATCAAAGTTCGCCGGACGCCAGAGCGAAAGCCCGGTGGATAAAATACCGCCAGAAATGATAGCAGCTGCGTTTCCAGCGAACGATATCCACTGGTCACTCAAGGTGTCAACAGTGATCTCCCCACCGAGCCCCTTGGCTGTAGCAAGCCAGACAACAAGCGCAATCGCCATGCCACCGATAGACCCAGCCACAGCGCCAGCGGTGCTGAGATCTTTCCAGCTGGCATTACTCTGAATTAAGTAGACGTCTAGCAAGAAGAATGAATATTACGAACAGGAATGTCAAAGCAATGGGAAAGACACCGGACGCTGTCGATACACCCAAGAAGTAGAACAGCCAGCCAAGAGACTGTGGCAATCAGCTTGAGGGCCTGAGACGACGACAAACGACCTACAATTCCTACTGCGTGGAACACAGATGCTAACGCGCCAGAAAATACTGCCCAGAAAACAATGAAATATCGCGATGCAGTGACCAATTCGGCGCTAGTGGCCTTGGGTTTAAAGTAGTGTCGATAGATGTCGTACGAAAATAATGTCGATGTAGCAATCATCTCAGCGCTCAACGCCTAGTATCACGTTAGCGGATTCGACGTAAATGGAATGAACTAACAGATGTGACACTCAAGAATACCAACAACAACATGAGGACCGCTCCTGCTTTTCCCAGGAGGTATGTCACGGCCTCCACGGCAGCTAATCCTGCACTGACATCAAACGCCGACAGGACGGGAAAATCGGGCAATGTTCCAAGCGCGCGCGCCGACAGCCCGAGACTCGTCCCACAGGCAAACGGAATGGAGAACCATGCGAATCCGCCGAGGAAGTACGCGCGCGCGGTCGTGGAGGGGTTGGAAGCTATGGCCCTCGACCAGTATCCTAAACAAGGCCGAAGGGTGTCGGTCAAACTGTTCAACAACCAACTGATATCTCACCTTGGTCGCAGGTGACTAGCCCAAAGCCAGTAATGATGACCTAGAACGTGCGGTTTTGTATGAGGCGCGGAGTGGGGAGTCACATAACATACTTGAACAGCAAAGATCGCGCCTTGTCGAGAACGGAAGGTCAGGTATGAGCCATGGTAGTTTCCTTCCACCGGGTTACTCTCAGCAGCGAGTTCTAATAACTCAGCAAGTTTGCGAGGACTGCCAATAATATCTGATGATGCAAAGACGCTACCATGGGCGTGAGTACTCGGAAGGAGAAAGGATACGCATACGTACGTAAAGCTAAAGCAGAGAAGGATCCCAAGCAAGACGAAAGTATGCGTAGCGTCGCTAATGAATGTCGCGCGCAAACCGCCCGTAGCGACGTATATCGAGACCCCGACAGGAATCAGGAAGAGCGCAGCATAGGCATCCATCCCCGTCAATGCGGTTACGACGGCACCCGCTCCGAGCAGGATGCAGGCGGAGACAATCGCATTACAGACGATGCCACACCAGAGAAAGGCCAGATGGCCTGCTGTACCAAAGCGAATATAGGCAACCTATGTGATTATGAACCAGAGATATCATTTAGACAAGGAGGTTCAGTACCTCGGGAAATGTTGTCGCTCGGTTGGCGTTCATTTTTACTTTGCTCGCGATCACCGAGAAGACTGCGATCTGAAGGGTACCGCCGACTGCATACCTTCAAGGATGTTTGTAAGAAATTTTGCAAACGACGGAAAGGAACCCACCACCAGCCTCCCGAAACACCCAAATTGTACGATTGTGTGGCGCTTTGCAGCAAAGTTAAGCTCCATGTCCCTATATCACCGTTGTTAGAGATAGTCAAGACGTATATGTGAAGGAAATTACAAGAGCTGACGATACCAGCTACCACCAATCCTGTTTTCAACGATCGACTGGCAGCGCTGAACTCTGAAGCAGTGTTTGGCGAGAAGTCCGAAAATTTGAGCTGGATCCAGCTGATAACGTTCATCATTAGCGCAAAGAAGAGGCCAAGGCCAAGCACGACAGCATATCCTACGCCTTGAGGCAGGGGCGGGTTGGAAGACATGGCGAGTCCCAGGAGCAGTCCGAACAGAGCGCAAATCCCAGAACAGTCTTATAGTTGAACGACCTCTAGATGTCTTGACCAGTACATCATCAGTGAAATCAATCACGTCTTGCCGATAGGTCGGAAGCGCGCGGATGTTGGTTAATCATTGCCACATTCCAAGCACCATCTTGATGGCAATGACGTGCTTGACGCGTTAGCAATGGAGGGATGTCGCGTATTCTGTAGGACAGCACGATAATAGTATTTGAAAGGCTTATACGGGCGGTGAATAACGATGCAAATTGCAGATGGAAGCATACCTATAGCGCGGATAACTGTCCAAGGCGATTTCCGTCAAGAGCGTCGTGATTTCTGGAATGGAAGTCGCGTCTACAGTCGGTACCAATGACAGGAGGCTAGATTTGGGGTGGCCATATTATCGCGGTGCAATCGGTACTTCCTGGGAATAATGGAGATCGTGGTTCGAAAGGAAGGCGTGTTGCGCGCCCAAATAAGGAAGACTCCCACGACTGAATTCTTTCCCTCACTTTCAGCAAATCATTAGCTCATGAAACTAAGGTATCACGAATCCGGTTGCCAGGAGGTTGTGATGCACGATAGAATCTCACAATGTATCTGACGCAAATGCTTCTCCAGCAGGTGTGTCAACATCATCGAGCCTAAGTAGTAGGACCTTCGTCGAAAATTACACCTCTGCTACAATGTCTTTCACTGCCAAATTCGTCATAAAGACCACCAAGTGCTACATTTTCTTCGCTGTTCCTCTCCCCTCCTCTCGAGTTCATAACGCCAAATAAGCGGGCCGGCGTACGTTGTATTCACCTCGAAAGCTCTTTTCCTTGAATGATGATTTTTCAGTGTAACCTTTTCTGGCGAAGCGCTGCCTCTGAAAGGGCCACCTGATTATTAGCAGCGGCCGCTTCTACCACAGGTCGAAATACGTCAAAACCAAACAATTTTGGGCGAAATGTCCATGTCAATGCCTGCGGAGATGTGGACGATTTCCACAGCAGGCTCCAAAGAATGATCAGTCAAGGCGGACTTTGAGGCTTTTTCGCAAGAAGCACCCTCTCAGTGGCTCACTATTCTCTGCGTCTTCATTGCCAGGATGCTGCGGAAGAAGGATGACTGACAGCGGAACGACCTACACCTCGAAACCGATGCGATCGCAAACACCTCGTCAGTGGCCTTGGAGCCAAGTCGTCCTCATATGTCCCAAGATCCTCGCCGTTACCCATCTGCTCCTTCACGACATGCATTTCGAGGAGTAAACGCGAGTGCGAGAATCGCGCCTCTCGTAGCCCAGCGGCGCCGAACGCGAGTATTTATTTAGGAACGAGTTGGGATTGCGGCGGCTTGCATACAAATCGTGCAAACACACGTAGTCCTGCATTACTAGGACGATCATCATCCCTACCCGCAGACATGGGCATCGCAAGTACGGTATCGAACTGGCGGTCGATGGTGACCGAGGCGTACCCACCCAAGGCGGAGTGGGTTCCGACGGACATGCCGGATCTGACTGGGCAGGTGGTCATCGTCACTGGAGGGAACAGCGGTGTGGGAAAGGAGATGGTAAAGGTCAGTTTTATCGAGCTCCCTCTCATTCTTCATCTCATGCTATCCTACAAAGGCTCTCCTTTCCCGCAACGCGAGAGTTTATATCGCTTGTCGTTCTCTGAAACGGGCTACGGAGGCCATTACCGAACTCAAGGAGGAGATTGGGAAGGAAGCGCTGTCCTTGGAGATGGACCTTGCAGATCTTGATAGTATCAAGAAGGGTGTTCAGAGTTGGTTGAAGAAGGAACAGAAACTAGATGTGCTGTTCAACAATGCGTGGGTTTCTTCGTCTTGTATCATAAAGCGCCACCATTTCTGACACCCTCTGGAGTGGCGTGATGTGGTGCCCAGTTGAGCATACGACGAAGGAGGGTTATGATATGCAGTGGGGAACGAACGTGCTTGGTATGTTAACTACGAAGCATCGACTGCGATGATTCTACTAATGGTTCGACATAGGCCATCACTTCTTGACTTCGCTTCTTCTGCCTACACTGCTCGCCACCGCTAAGAATTCCCCAACTGGAACAGCTCGTGTCGTCAACACTGCCTCATCTGGCTACATGTTTGGTAATGTCGACTGGGAAAGTCTCGATAGAGCTGCCAAGGGCCGGAAGCGCTGTGCAGACGTCGGGACGGGCGATCTGTACTACAATTCGAAGCTGGTGGGTGTTTCCTTTGTGGTTATTATGGACTAGCATTTCAATCTGAAATTTCTTTAGGGCAATGTTCTGCTATCTACCTACCTCCACAATCACTACCATGATCAGGGGATCATCGCCACGTCGCTGAACCCTGGTAATCTCCGGTCCTCGCTCCTACGCCACATACCGCAGTGGCAGGAGAACCTTGCGATGAAGATCATTCACCCCGTGGAGATGGGTGCGATCACTGGGCTGTACGGTGGTATTGGTGGCGATGCTAAATTGGTTGCTGGCAAGGTCGGTTCAAATATTCGAGCCCAAGTCTCAGCACTGATAGTTTGATAGCACCTCATTCCTTGGGCGCGTATCGGAACAAAGACTACACTAGGCGCAGATGTGAAGCTTGCGGATGATGTATGGGGATGGTGTGAGGCACAAGAGAAAGCGTGTGGTGTCTTCTACTGACGTGTAGGGGACGCAGGTGTGATTCTGTCATTGGTATGATAGGCTATTGTAATTCTATATGTACGATATGTTAATCCTCCATAAATTCTACCAAGACGAAGGAGGTCAAGGTCTGGTCAAGGTAAAACAAAGAACATTGAATACCACGGCCGGGCGATGCCGAAATTCCTTGCTTTCAGCTACCATCATCGGGCACGATATGGTTGTACCTTTCCCGGATATTCCACTTGATATCGCGCGTTTACTGTTCGAAACAGCTGCTTGGGAGCATCCTCCTACCGCGTATAGTCTGGCTCTCGTGTCGAAAGTCGTTCGACGATGGTAAGTCGTGATTGACGTGTTTTCTATCTTCCTGACCGTGTACAACGTGTGTCGTAGGATTGATCCCCTCCTATACTATTCCGTCACTCTCGGCACGAGCGCGAGTCTCGTAGCATTCCATCACTCGATAACCATGCGCCACAACGACGCGTTCTTCTCCCGGACGGTCAAAGTGCTTTGCATCGGGAGCCGCACGAGTGGCACCCTGGGCCTTCCATCCGATATTTATCCTGTCGAGCGCATTTGGGCTTGCGTGAGGGCTGTCCTGGATGTATGCACTGGTGCCCAGCGTCTGGCTCTCTGGCTCATCGACCGTGAGGAGGAGTTGTGCCATTTACCCGTCATTCACGGTGGCCTGCGCCCGACCCACATGTCCCTACTTGACTTGACGGATTACGGCTTCAAGTCCAGACAAGAATGTGTGGAGATCCTGCCGAGCTCTTTGACACACTTGAACCTGGATTGCGAGAACTACGACGATTTCGAGGACATTCCGTGGCAGGAAATATTCTCACGATGTCCTATCTTGCCCATATCATCCTTTCTGGTAGAACGATATGCTCAACATTCGACTCAGGGGACCTTTTCTCTTTGGTCGTAGCACCCCTCATACCAGATTTACCAGACGCGATCACGACCCTAGGTATATTCACGATGGTTCCTTCAGAAGAGGTCGATCTGCCGGTGTTCCAGACTCAATTGGACTTGATTACCAATGCAACGGACCGAATTGTGGTGGTTGCTGAGGACATCAGTCTTCGCGGACAACTTAGTGGCCTATATGTCTTTGAGGACGGGCACAAATATGACGCTGAATGGGGGAGCTGGAGGGGTGAGGATACTTGGGACATTATAGAGAAGGGCGTCGCAGACCGGAAAAGAAAACGCCACGATCAACGCAATACGGGTGTCTGAATTTTCATGTGGCGTGTGACTACTGTACGGACTGGAAGGTAGGTCTCCTTGTGGCAAGATACTATACATCTATATTCAGGTTGAACGCAATATATGAATGTTGCAAGACCAGAAGATGTCGAGATCGCTTGTCACCACCACCATGATTCACCTTTGACTTTTGCCGTTTCCGGATATGCCCTTTGCAATTGCGTGGTCACTCTTCGAAGCAGCTTAGGAAAATTATACAATTGCGTGTAATCTGCCGCGTCTCCATAATGGTGAGCTACGCTTGAATGCCTTGCTTCTACTCCTTAATTGCGTGTTGTAGGATTTACCCCATCCTGTATCATGAGCGCACAGCTCGCAATTTTACAGTTTTCGCGATAACTTCAGGCAACGGCGCCGATAACGCGTTTTTCTCCTGCGCCGTCAAAGGTCTTTGGGGCACGACGCTCACTACAATCATTGCTCGTGTCGTGGTGGTCTCTCGTCTCAAGCTGCTCAGACAAATCCATGGCCAGTGTGTTTTTGAGCAGTATAAGTATTTCTATTTAGAAGACATGTGTACGTCATTCAACGTTCAGTCAACATTTGCCCCCTGTTGACTCGAAGGAGTCCAATTGCATCTCAATTCTCGACCACATCATGTACACTATCGACGTCGCCTCCGAATCTTCAGACTCTTTCGCTTCTTCTTCATCTTCAGGATATTCTCACCCTGCATCTGAAATCGCTAGTTTCTCCACATCATCCCCTCCAACGTCACCTGCCGCATCCTCATTCACCTCGAAGATCGCGTCGTCGCTTAGGCGAACGTTCAAGAAGAAAATATCTACACCTCGCCTAACGGTATATGGCTCAGACCTGTCATCGACGACTTCCATCAGTCCTACACTTCCTTCCATCATCTTCAATGTCAATGGCAACCCTCTTAAGTCTCTTAGTCTTACCTGCAAGAGCGCCAGTCAATTAGAGAACTTCCTCGCCTCGCTCTCTTCTGCATCCTATCCCAATGTCACGAGCCTCGAGATCCGCTTTGTACCTCTGAGAGAGAAGGATATGCAATACGCGCACTTGCACCTTCCTCGGGCGGGATCCGACTTGCCTCCTATAACGAAAGTATCCCTCTCTGGGTGGAATCTGCATCTTGTCGATTGGTTGACCGCCCACTTTCGGCTAACGGAGTTTTACCTGAAAGGACAAAGTCCCTGCGCATCGGTGTCTATGCAGAAACTCATCGACGCCAATACGGAGACCCTGACGGATTTAGGATTGGTACTTGGTTCCAAAGGTACGTTGACTATCCGTTTCCACACGACGAGGCTGCTACTGACGCACGCTAGATTTCTTCAACCTGTCGTACATGGATAACTTGGAGCACTTCGAAGTACAGGTTCTTCATCCGGATGCATTCGGTGCCCAAGACACTATCAGAACTGTCAGCAAAGTACTTCGCTTACACACGCTCAAGTCTGTAAGCATCATTTTGGACGAGGAGGAAAACAGTCGCATTCCCTCGGAAGTGCTGGAGGAGCACGTTGGTCCTATTTTGGCGAGTGGCGGTGGCAAGGGCTTGCAAGCATTGCTCTTTGACTTTGACGATAACTACCTTGTCGCTAAAGATGGCATCGATGCGCTGTTGAACGCTTATGATGCTCGCATAGTTTCCATATAAGCAAGTGAATTGTTTTTGTTTGAATTCATCTATAGTGCAGTTGAGTGACGGAGAATATCGAATTAAGAATAAGGATAGTGTAACGAAGTACGGTTACAGGTTGGTTTGTACAGTGGCGACAATAGAAACGATGAAAACGAATGTGTCTGATCCGGTATGGTAATGCGTCTCGATAGGCGAAAACGGGATGTGTGGTGGTGGGTCGTAGATTATAGGTAACCACATAGGGCAGCCCATACGGAAAAAGCGGCGATAACAATGAGAGTAAAGGCGACGAATGCGATCAGGCATCGTCTCCCCCACTTCAGCTCGGCGCGTCTGATCTTGTCGAGAACAATCTGCTTCTCGGCATCGGTTTTGTCTGGTAGCCATTCCTCGTCTGCGACATCGGTGGCGGGCGGAGCGCGTAATGGGGAGGATAGAATGAACATGCCCAGGATCCAAAATGGGGGAAATACTGTGATAACAGGTCAGTAATGGAAGGCAAATCAGAGATGAATATGGACTAACAGAATCCGAATTTGAACAAGTACATTGCGAGCGTTATAGGCTCGTCCTTCAAGGTGTACTCCGGAGGAGGCAGGGCCTCGTACTCCATGTATGGAGGCAACTCTGCTGAGCTGCGGAGGTCGTGACGACTTTCGCGCGTATCTGCGGAGAACGAGTATCCAACCGAAGTGAAGGCGTCCTCTATCGAGGAGCGCGAGGCGTGCTCAAGTAAATGGTTGGCGGATGAGGCAGACATTGCGAGTGCAGTGTTTAGTTCTGGTAGAGATAAGACTGGCTGATTTCCGCGGGGGAGGTGATGATTTTAACGCCATGATGGTTCGATTATATACGCCTCGAGAGAAAGCAAGCCAATTGATGGGAAGGAAAGAAAGTTAGCCATAAACGGCAAGTCCATTCAGAGTAAACAGATCACAATACTTCCGTTTTGCCATGACAACGATGTCTTTCTCCGTCAATTGGTTTGATATCTTCGCCGAATACAGCAGGACACGTCGCAATGTTGACCCACAACCACCTATAAGCCGAACAAGGACATCGAGTACAAGGATGTTTGACTCTTGTCCTCGTGTTATTCGCCGGCCTTCCTTTTTTTGAACAAGGCCAAAGCATCATCAGAGTAGAAGGTACGGCTTTGTTGGAAATCTCGATAGTTCCTGAAACCAGATTGCAGCTCGTTGCCTTGGCTCGATTCGGGCCCACTATGGGACCGATTTTGGGCAGAACTTGGCAGTCGTTCTCCTGTGCCTTGTCTTTGTCCTTTACTTCCCTTCCATGGCTCTTGGCTGCATCCTCACCACGGGTGATAGCACTAGGATGGCATTGCACACATTCCTCAAGGTGGTACATACGCCCGAGGAGAGAATGCCCATTTCCAGTGCCGTCGCGCCAGGCATCATAGCTCGTTTACTTCCATACCTCGCCATCGTCTATCTGTCGCGGCAGAAGGATACGTACATCCTGCGTCTGTTCTTACTACCTATCGCTATCTACAGCGTACTCGGTGCTGGATTTAAGTACTGTTACACAGCGCCGGAACATAATATTTTGAATTGGCTCACCGGTCTGTTACGCGTTCTTAGTCTCCATCGATCTTTATTGATTGACTTATAGCAATGTGCACTTTCGCTGTAATAAGCAAATGCCTCCGGCTAGCTCTCATGCCGGAAGGCGCGTTAAGAGTTGGCGAAACGAGTCTAGATGAACGATCATCTGGTCTCAATCCGCCTTGTCAACCATGGCTTTCAAAGCTCGTTGAAATGGCGTTGACGGCCCGAGGATTTAAGTTCAAATACGGGCAGGATATCCCTCTGCCCAAGCAGGCGTATAGGCAGGACCGTTACTCTTTTCTCAAGGCGACCGGGAAATCGATCGTGCAAAGCTTTTTAGTGTTGGACTTGATGGACACACTCCTGAAGCAGTGCCCCGGCGTAGGTGTGCCTGAAGGTGGAACGATGTTTTATGCCGACTTGCCTGCGGTACAGCGCTATGGCGTTTCGACTATCATTCACATCGCCACCGGATTCCTATTCCTCTCTGGATTCAACTTCGGCTACAATTTCTTTGCCTTTGTCGCGGTAGGCGTCTTCGATAACTCGCCCGCCGACTGGCCGCCTGTCATTGACCGACCTTGGATTTCAGGCAAGGTGTACCCTACATCGATTCCGCTGTCCGTGCTGAGAATCATTTATAGAGTCGATGCACGAACTATGGGCGAAGCGGTGGCACCAGCTTTTGAGAGACTCGTTCTACATCTACGGCGGCTACATTGGTGATAAAGTTGCCGGCCGTGGAGGTTTAGTGTTGGGCATGTTTGTAGCATCGGGACTCTTTCATGAGCTTGCAATGTACTCCATGGGCGGAGGGATTCATTACGAGCCTGTCGTCTTCTTTGCTGGCCAGGCTATTATCCTGTGGTTTGAGCGTTTGTGGAGGACCTCCACGGGGCGAAGAGTGGGCGGATGGACTGGCCGCGTCTGGGTATACTTTGTTATGGTTGTGTTGGGTCAACCTATGGGTACGTGGTGCATCCGAGCCGGGTTCCATCATCTAATGACTTCTTTGTAGTGGATTCGTGGCATCGAAGGGGTCTTGGAGGTGGAACAATTATTTTACCTATTCTCAGTCCAACAAGACGCCTCCTACTTTTATTTCTCATGACACAGGTTTAGACTGGCCAGGATTCCCTCTTCGTTGTGCCTCACTTGCACTGATTCTGCGGTGCCATTGATGGGTATGGAATGTGATCGCTCTACCCTTGCACGTCACCTCAAAGTGCGTGGTATGGCGCTTCCAGCGCACGTCGGAGTCTATGTTGTTGGAATAGTCGAACGATGTAGCGTAAAGGTCTCTTTGATTCCGCGTTTGGTGGGATGCCATCGGCTGGGCACGCACAAAAATTCACTGAAGACCGTGATTTAATTTCCTGTGTATGCCATTGGGTCACTCGTGTTATCAGTAGCTGCCCGTTGAACTTCCGGTGCATAGTCATATATATACAAGCTGTCACGCTAGGTTACGCTAGCCCCTCTTCAACTTACATCGTCGACTCAAATTGGAACCAATCCTGGGCTTTTCTCCTCTCGGATGACCGCGCTGCAGAGTGCCCGAGAAGGACTGCTCGTAGAAGAGATATATACTGATCTCTCTGACATTCCTGCAAGTACCGGTTGAGACCTCTTTTCCACCCTTCCCACCGAACTAGTTTTTCTCATTATCGGATTCAACACTACCAATAAATGGTTCGATCGATGGGTCACGCTATTTGCACTCTCGAGGACGTGTAAGCATCTCAGGGCGATTACTCTGAAAGAGACATGGAGCGTATTCGATACAACGCGTCGACGTGCGCCGTGTGAGTTCTCTTCTCAGGTGGTTTCATAGCTAACTGTTCTACTCTAGGGGTAAGCATACCGTTGACATACGTAGTAAAGCAGAGCAAGATACTCGCTGACTTTCCACATGTTCATCTCCTAGTCAAGTGGGTGGTCCACCCGCGTTGCTGGTCTCTCTACAATGAACGCATCTTCTTCCTGTGATGTTGTAGAGCCGTACGAGTCAGCCTGAACTATCACCTTCAGGATCTTTTGCCCGTTCTTGTTCCCTGTCTCGCGAAGCTTACCAACGTGACAAAAATGGAGGTCCTTCACACCAGCCTATCTTCTTTTACGCCGCTAACGGAGGCACTCAAAGGCTACAACTTTCCTCATGTTCGGGACCTTGTCGTTGGTGTTTACGGCCATAGTCTTCTCCGATGCTGCACGAGTGTCCGCTCAAAAAGAGTTGAGTGTACGTTAGAGTCGTTCAGAATGCTTGCGGCCATAACTGTAGTGGGTCAGGGACTCGAAGAATTGCGACGCTGTCGTTTCAATGGCCATGATTTGAGAAGTGTGTTCAGCGCCCTTGAATCCAGACGCCACTGATCAGTTTACCAGAGCTCTTACCGAATACGCCTAACCTACGCATTCTGAAGGATATCACGCTCGGAAAGTTTCATAACGTCAGTTTTTCAAGCCGTTTTTATTCGTTGCGCTAAGGACGTCATTAGGCAACGATTTTGAAGCTCCTTGCATCCTGCAAACAGTTGACCCATATTGGTGTGAGCGGTGAAGCGAATCAAGCTTTCATAGACGCGGCAAAGGAACGATATGTCGTCGACACCATTTATCGCACCGGCTCGAGAATAACTTGAAATCTGTTCGGAAAAGATGTCGCAATGAAACTTTTTGCGTATTGAGCTTGTACAACGTGTTCTCAGAAGCCAGATATCAGTCACACGAAAAGATCTCAATACAATGAAATATAACATTCAACAGTTATGCGAAGAGTCGTTCAGAGCACCCATATCTGTGTGAGTGGTGAAATGAATCAAGCCTTCATAAACGCCACATGGACGCAGAAAAGTAGCGATATGTTGTTGATAAGATGATGACTATATTCGGCAAAAGATGTTGCGAAGAAATTATTGCAGTACGACGTGTTCTCGGATATCAGGCACATGCAAAAGGATATGATAACATTCAAGTACAAACTTAATCAGATAAACAAGTGGATAAGTGGCGGATGGACGCGACGCGTAACACCTAATCTGAAAATAGCGTTAGTAAAATATTGGAACGACAGAAGGAAGGAAAAATCAGAATTGTAGAAGTTCTGTCACCAGAAGGTCTGAGACCGTATGACTGTTGAGCTTGATATGTGATTTTTTGTTCATCATAACAAAGACAGGGCGCAAAGAGGGAGAGACTTACCGAAAGCAAGCGGATGATGGTTTGCTATACAAAAAAACCCGGTCTATATTCCGCGATTTGAATCTCCGCTTCAAATCGTCTGCCGTGCTTCGGCACCGGATGCACATTGTATCATCTGTCATTGACCACAATGTCGACAGTTAATCCACCGCCGCCCCGCCTTTCCAAGTCGACGAAGGCGCTAGAAATAGACAAAGAGGGCGACAAATTGCCACTTCTGACTGATTGCGAGCGCCTCAAGATGTAGGAACGCGCAAAGGATGATATGACGACCTGGAAAAGCTCTCATTCAGGCAACTTCACGCGCAGGTGCGTCGCTCGAATGCGTTGAATGCATGTTGCTGAGGGTGGTGGTCAGATTGAACAAGGCTGATTTTCGCTCGCGCGCGTAGATCGCTTTCAAGACGGCTGAACTAAGGCGTTTAACGAACACGTCTTCAAAGATAATTGGCCCGACCTCGCTTCCTAGCCAAGATTGCATGAAATGATAATACTTTGGACGTGGTTCCAACGCCAGCTTCTGACGCACGTTGGTGTCTCCGTCGCCGGAGTAGCCGTACAAGCTGTGGCGTAAAGCTCTCCCATGGAATCCGTGGTTGACGGGGTTCTCTCGTCTGGATGAGTGCATAATTTTTTCGATTGATCTCGACCCTTCGACTCGAAACCCATGAAAGAATAAGCCGAGAGTGACCTGGTTTTGGTCATTGGTTCCTGCAGTTTTTTTGGCGAGGGTGCGAATCCGTTTCTTGTGACACTGAGCATAATGATTTACGGCAATACTCGCGACCAGAACAGTCTTGTTTTTATATAGTGTGTCCAGTCCTGATGGAATGCGCCCTTACTCCAGATGGAGTCAGTCTAGAGACGAAGTACTTGATCAGAAATTTATCATTTGGAATGGAGATCCTTCGAAGTATGAACGAAGGTCACGATGGCAGGATCAGGACTTAGGGCACAGAGCCCTCTTCCGCAAATGTCTTCTTGGATTCATCTGGCACATTCAGTCCACGGTGGACAACTTTCTACGTGTTCGCCGCCTTTATTCTGTTTGTTCAACGATTGTGCGTCTCAGCCCCAGAGTTCCTATCCGCTGACACTGGATCGTGGTCACATGCCTGCGCCGGCGCCAATGCCTGACGTTTGCGAACCTCTTTGTGTTGCTCTTACCCCTCGTTCTGGATCCAGCGAGCTATTTTCAACAGAAGCGGCACCGGGCCGTTGGGATTACATTCAATCGAGCGCATCTTCATGTGTGGTAAGTGCTGATTTCCTTCCGTGCGTGGATTTCAATCATATTTGACGGTTATAGGCTTCAACGTCTACTTGGTTCATTACAAGATTGTCGATCACGATAACACTCCTGGGGACCAAACTCGAAAATCTCGCCTTACGGAGTTGACGTTCTCCCACATTTCGAGGTGCTGTGTAGGGTCACGCTAAGCACCGTCTACGTCGCAGTATCTGTCCTGATCAGCATTCAGTTGTGTGTCAGGACTTCTGGACCACCTACTTGCAGGATTTGCCCTCTATTTCTCTCATCGCCCTGTAGACCGCCCACGGAAGGGATTACGCTTCTGCTAGGCGTCTAGAGTCGACCGAGTTCAAACACAGAATTGTATCAAAGAGAGTGAGAGTGTTGGGCTTACTCCCCAGTTCTACCTCTGCTCAGGACTCTCAGTACTCATAAAATAGTACGCACTCCGATGACGATTCTTCGACATACTAATCCACTCTTTAGTGCAATTCTCTACTCTCCTCGCTGCTCTTGTTGTAGTCGGCGTCTTGACAGCGCACACGGTTC